>RBZT01000176.1:0-65538 GCA_003693705.1 Polymyxa betae
CTGTCATCTTGTGCTAGATAAGACGTCTTTGTAGCAATCCTACGAATTCAAGCTTCAGATCCAGGCAAAATTCAGTCTGTATTCCAGCTCCCAGATCCAGACCGGTTATTCCGTCACGGAGTCCATTTGAGTCCGTGGCGGAGTTCGTCCTGACTATAGGGCCGTTTATATATAATAAAATAAGAGTCTTTTCCTGGAAATATTCTACAAATATTGACACAATCCCCCGGAATTTTGCAAAATTGCTAGTATCCAAACGCACCCTAAAACAATTCGAAGTGAAGTTTTGTTAAGTCATAAAATCATCAAGCGCCTAATCGCTACTGACTCACAATTGAAATCATCACTCGGCTCATTCAGAGAGGTTCGTGATTCCTCAACATGCCTTGCCAAACGAGGCCGCCCTCAAACTCTGAAATTTCGAATTTCGATTCTCCGGTGGCCAAATAAATGCAAAAGATCCGCTACAAAAAAGCAATAATTGTGCTCATTATGAAAAAGTACTGGGGTTGATGCAATCGATCATCGCATGGGTACCAAATGCCCGTATTTTAAGAAAGATGAATTTGCTGGCTGAAATGTGAAATAATTTAGATAGACTTCCAAGGTGGATCTATGATAGCCTTCACACAATCTTGAAGTTCATTAATCCAGCCAATCAGATTGCCGGGATGGGAGATATTGAAATCTGCGCGCGGATGGGGGAGCGGATAGAAACATTTCCCGGATACAGTCGGGTAGTGTGGTCGGGTACCGACCTGCTGCCCGATCCCGACCCGACCCCGACCCGATCCGGGTTTTTCGGATACTACCCGAACCCGATCGGAGAACAATTTGGGCTCGAGTGAAAAATCTTAAACTAATGGAGCACCAAGTGATGATGTAAGTTCAAGGATAAAAAAATATTCTGGCAGGAAAAGGCGCGATCGTAACCAAATTCAGAATGTAATTGCAGAGGTCCATCTTGATAAGCGCTCAACAACTAGAGATCTGTCTGATGCTTTTGATATTTGTGCTGGTACACTGATCAAAGTCCTGAAAGAAGGCAAGCTCCGTGGGGTTAGCAGCTCAACAAGCCGTTACTGACAGATGAGAACAAAGCCGCAGGATTCTGTTTGCTTTATAAATGTTGATTCCTGGTTCGAATCAGTTCCAGGTCATGTACGATGTGGTACATGTTGACGTCAAATGGCTTTTACATGACAAAGGAACCTTTATTTTCTGCTTGATGAACAGGGACCAGTGCGATCCTGTAAAAGCAAACGATTCATTATCAAGGTAATGTTTCTGGCTGCGGTAGCCCGACCACGATGGGACCAGCATCGTAAAGTTACCGTTTACGTAAATTGACTGTATACAGTAAAAATTTCGATTAAGATTTCTCATATAAGCCCTGAACCCTGTTTTTGGATGTTTAGGAGCCTGGACGCTGGAATTCCGGCTTCCCAGGGTTGTCATGCCCCTAGGCACGACAGTCCTGGGAGATATAGAGAAGTGCGCCGCATAGCGCGGCCACTCTGATCAACTCCTTTCTCTCGATCGGTTGTCCCTGTCGTCTCGAGAGTCTCGGGCGCACCCGACCTCGACCCCGCCGCCGCCAAGGTCGCCATCCTCATCACCGTCTCCGCCTCTGCTTATAACATCGCCTTCGCCTTCACCGCGTTCGTCGTCTCCGCCTCTGCCTATAACATCGTCTTCACCTTCACCGCGTTCGTCGTCTTCCTCTCAGTTGCTATCGTCTTCCCCGCCTCCGTCACGCTCGTCGTCCACGCCTTTATTGTTATCGTCGTCTTCGCTTCCGCTACTATTATCGTCTCCCCCTCAATCACTATCGAAGTCTCAGCCCCTGATACTTTCATTGTCTCCGCCCCCGTCGTTACCGTCACCTAGATCATCAATGCCGCCGCTGTCTTAAGATTACCAAAGCCCCAAACAACACATCTTCCTGTTTATTGAAATAAACGAGGAACCTTTGATCTGAAGCCTTAC
Organism: Polymyxa betae; assembly: GCA_003693705.1. Classification (NCBI taxonomy): domain Eukaryota; phylum Endomyxa; class Phytomyxea; order Plasmodiophorida; family Plasmodiophoridae; genus Polymyxa; species Polymyxa betae. Next base: position 1,990 of record RBZT01000176.1, read on the forward strand.
AAGGGTCGTAATAAGAGCACTCCCTGAGGGTAAATATGCCCGGGCCATCGACTTGAAAGTTCAATTTTCATTGGAGCAATTTTAATGCATACGCCATACTGAACTGAATCGATTTTGCGAAGGCTGTGCTTTTACATCGTAGAAGTGCGTTTCATTGCCAAATTAGACAAAACTCGTCCAATCTATAATTAAAAAATTCTTTCGACAATCAACACGTATCTTTCTTGAAGAAACGACGGAATTGCTAGAGGTTTCGATTTACAAGCGATTACATCCGCCAATTCTTTTTCAAGGCCCCTAAAATGACGTTGGCACTTTGATAAGACCCTCAACACTCATTTTGGCTAAGACTCTGGACCCTGGCAATACTTCCGCAGGGCCTTATATTCGAAACTTTTACAGAGCATCCACAGCGCGCGCAAATCTGTTCGTCCAAATCTATTCTCAAAATTCTCACACCGCAGGGATTAACTATCCGCAGTTGTATTTCGGTTTTGCCTAAGAACCCGATAGAAAGTGCGGGATAGCTGAGGTGCTATTTCAGCGCCGATGAGAGGGAAAATAACGTTGATCTGTTTTAACCTACGGAATAGAGCTGTGCGGTGCGGGCGGTGTGGATGATCTAAGAATTGATGTTGCATGTGTTGGAGAGATTTCAATTTCAGTACAAGCACCGTCATGTCAACTGTCAAGAATTGATTTTACGGACTTGTGGCTCCAGCTTCTTTCGGCTGTGACCCGAATGTCATTTCGACTGATTTCTCTCACGCCTTCAGTCGGAGCTCTGTATTACAGATCTAATGGCATGAGCAAGAATGAAATTGAGGTGAACTCTCTGTTTAATTAATCAGAAACGAAGGAATGGCCAGCGCTGGCCTGGGCGTCAACGCGGAGTGGATGGCTTTGACAGAAGTGCCGAATGCAAGAGCTGATAAATGTGGCATAAACATAGAATCTACATAGCATCAAATGCACAGTTCCTGATCGATTCATCGAGAAGGCAATAGAATCGCTACTTATCGTTGTCAGAGAAAGATATAGCTAGCGTCTAATCCACGGGCACACTGGTTCAATTCACCGTTTCGCGGTTAGGGTTAATAAATTGATTATTATTTTTATCCAGCTCTGAAAGAGGTCGCCACTCAGAGTTGCTTTTTTCCAACATTCTTGAGTTCTAATGGGTTATTGTCGAAATTAGAAATCGATGGGTATGAATTTTGGTTTCAGAATGAGTTTGAGAAGGCGAAATGGAATTTAATATTCAAAGTGTGATAATAGCTACTTACCTTACCTCAGTGAAGCATGCAGCATGCTGACTACAAAACTCAGCACTAAATTGCTAATTGAGATCGACTGAGCTCCGGGTACAATGCAGAAAATCTTCGTGAAAACGGGGCGATATTGATTAAGTAAAGTCAGCGCGGCCTTCGTTGCAATCAGAAGGTGACGCTTCTAAGTGACCTCGATCGAGTCATCGTCTCTTGCTTCTATGTATACTGAATCTGAATCATTCGAATATGATCTACATCATATTGCAGTTCATGACGTAGATCATGGTCCGCGTCGTCAAGATTATCAATTTGTCAGTGCTGTCCAGCCTGCACATCGTGTCCAGCATCATGACAATGAACTAGTCGACGATGATGTCAGAGCCGCCGTCCAGGATTACACCTACAGGCAAGCTCCTGCCAACCAGATTGCATTGCTTGATGCTCCCCCGTCACCAGATCACATCATCTCTCCCAATCGGCAATTATTTGCCTTATTAGGAACCTACAAATTTCGGTCATTAGAAGGAATAAGCTCACGAGAGCTGGGACTCGCTGGGTTCAGGCTGGACCCTCACACTCATTGTCTGTCAAGAACGACCACATACAAATCGCTTTCATTAATATCACTCAATGATACTTCCACATCCCCAGCGTTGCAAATTCCAGTTCAGTTACCTGATGATGGACGTATCTTGTGTCCTACATTCTCCCATGACTCAAGATATTTGGCATTTCTGCTCTACTGTCCTTCTTTAAATAAGGATTTTGCTACTGATTCTATCCTTAATCCAATCATACTGTATTACATCGACTGTCAAGATCCAAACCTCCAAATACATCTGCTTAGTCGGTATCCTGTCAGTCAAATATTTGGCAAGCCCTTCCACTGGACCGCTTCTAACACCGTCATCTTTCGAACTCCACAACCGAATCGTGGCCCAATACCGACTCGACCAAGGGTGCCTGTAGGCCCAGTTGTCCTAGAAAGTGGTCTTGGACATGACGTTAAACGTCGATGTGGTGGTGAACGGACTTATCAAGATTTGCTTAAAGACAGCTTCGACTGTCATTTATTCCAATATTTCTGCACGGTTCAGGTAGTTCAATGCTCTCCAACTGGTCAAGATCATCTGCTTCCATTAACTGGAACTATCAAAGCCTGTAATCCATCTCCAAATGGCCAATATCTCTTAATTAAGACTATTCATCCACCGTATTCTTATTTCCTTCCTTATCCAAGGTTTCCAACCAGGATTGAGATCTATCGGCTTTCAGAAAGCGATCTAAAATTCGTTCGGCTGCTCGTTGACTTGAATCTTGCCGACTCTGTTCCGATATCGTTTGATGCATGTCGTGTTGGCCCTCGACGTGTCAGCTGGCGTTATGATGCTCCATCCTCATTGATATGGGTCGAGGCCCAGGATAATGGTGATCCTAAGTTTAACCCAATCAATAATGTTCGCGATACGATATGGACACTTTCTGAGCCTTTTTCTTCATCTCCAATCTTTTTTCATCCGTTAAGCCTGCGACTCAAATCTATTCGGTTCTGGGAAGGTCACGCTTTAATTACTGAACGCTGGTTCAAGACTAGACAGCAGATTACGTGGATGGTTAAGTTCGACTGTGAAAAATACGATCAGAAGGTGTTTGCTGTGTCTGTAATTTTTATCTGCATATAAAGTTATTTCAGAATCAATTAGTCTGGTCGGGCTCCTTCGATGATCGATACGACGATCCAGGTCAGCCGCAGGTTCATCACGATCTTGTTGATCTAACAATCCATCCGGAAACTGGCCATCCTATTCTGACTCTGCTCGGCGATGGCGCCAGCCCTGATGGTGATCGCCCTTTTGTGCAAAGCTTTGATTTATGTAAGCTGTTTTGCCTTTTATGTTAGCGATTAATATTTTTTAGACACGCTCACAAAGAACTTGGTGTGGAGATCTTCGCCGACACATTATGAGCGTCCAATCTTGCGACTGAACGAGGATCACCTCATAATCCTGCGTGAATCTCCAACGCAACCTCCCGAGTTCTTCCTTGTTTCCATATCGCAAGCGTTTGCTGACGTTCGGTTAAGTATTCAACCTCATCCATGCCCGGAAATGCTCGATATCAAATGCGAACTGATTCGTTATGTGCGTGCTGATGGTGTGAAATTGTCTGGATACCTTTATCTTCCCCCTGGGTTTACTCCTGGTAAAGACGAGCCGCTACCTACAGTATTATGGGCGTATCCCCGCGAATACAAATCTGTAGACACAGCAAGTCAAGTTGTTGGATCTCCAAACACATTTGCATTAGATAGCCGTCCCTCAATGTACTTTCTTCTTGAGGGTTATGCTGTACTGGATCGAATGACAATGCCTATTGTTGCCGAAGGTCATAATGCAGAGCCTAATGACACTTACATTGAACAGTTGGTCGCGAATGCAGCAGGTGCTATTGACTATCTCGTATCAATTGGAGTCACTGATCGTGAGCGTGTTGGAGTTGGCGGGCACTCATATGGTGCATTCATGACAGCTAATCTCCTGTCACATAGTAACTTATTTGCAGCTGGTGTAGCTCGTTCTGGTGCATATAACCGAACTTTAACACCATTTGGTTTTCAGAAAGAAGAAAGAACATTATGGGAGGTTCCTCAAATTTATCAAAACATGTCGCCATATATGGCTGCTGATAAGATCCGCACGCCGTTACTCCTGATTCATGGCCAAGCTGATAATAATGCTGGTACATATCCAATGCAAAGTGAACGTATGTTTGCGGCATTAAAAGGTCATGCTAAAGCGCCAGCAAGATTAGTTCTGCTGCCTTATGAGTCACATCATTATAAAAGTCGCGAGTCCAATGCTCATGTCCTCTGGGAATCAACCAGATGGTTTAGTAAATACGTCAAACATAAGAACAATCCGAAACATATTCGATCCAGGAGCATTTATTTATAAAACGTACTGTTTATAATCCCTTCGTTTTTGAGCCGTTGGAGGTTTCACATCACTTGAGAATTAATTCCAACCATTTCAAAAAGGTCAAACTTTTGTTCAGTCCGAGCGCAATTTCCGTTTCTAGACTTGATTGCGATTTTGTTCCAGTTTGATATACATCATGGCTCATCATAATCTGTTCGAGGATGTATTCGAGATCCTAGAAGTCGATAAGGATGGCAAGAAATTTGATAGAGGTGCGAGGTTATGGCGCCTTCTGCTTGCTTTTTTCTGAGCCATGATTATAGTTTCTCGTTTATATTGTCGTGGAGAGAATTATGAGATGGAATTACATCTTGATGTGAATAGTGATTTATTCACACAACCTCCTGGATCCAAATTCTCTCTCGTATTAACTCGAAGTTTGAACCTTGACGGATCCATTGATGATCATGACTACTATACGTATGCTTTAAATGATAAACCAACACTTGCAGACAAGTATATTGGCAATTTTCTGCTCTGAGCTTATTTCTGAATACTTTTTCTAGATACGAATACGTGATGTTTGGTAGGGTTTTCAAGTTCAATACGCCTGAAGGTCAACAATCACATCAGCAACTGTCAGAATATTCTGCTTTCTAATAGCTAGGTAGCTATCTAATTTGATTTCATAGGGAGGTTTACGCCTCATTCGGTGGATTGCTGATGAATTTAAAAGGCGAACCTCGAAATCTACAATCTCTTGAATTAGATCAGCGAGTTTACCTGCTTCTTCGATCTGTATAAATATAACTGCAGTCTTCTATTTCTACTCTATTTCTGAATGTCTGGGCCTTTTCCTGGTTGTAAGTGATGTGTTCTTGTCATGCTCAGCTCGATCTTTCCACTGTCTGTATCCTGATTGAGCATCAAATTTATACTGAAATACTGAACACAATTCAAAAAGCAATCCAAGCAGATGTTTACAAATCCTTACTTTTCCTCTCGTTTTCTGCTAATCTGTGTTTAAATGGTACCATACCCTGACTATCTGGACGTTCATCACCGAATAGCTGTGCTTGCTCCAAGATTCCTTCGAATCTGCTTTTCAGCGATCTTTGTAATACTTGCCTCAGATCAGGTCGATCAAATGCATGAGATAATGTTAGACCAACACTGTAGAAAAATGGACATCTATCTGCTAGATTGACTTGTGATGGATCAGCCAATAGAGCAATATTAGATCGACGTGAGAGATATGGTGGCAGCTGTACAGAGACCATTCCACGCTTAACCAGAGGTAAAGCTAACCACAAAGGAAGGTGTAATGTCGTGCCTGCAGGCAATGTTGTCTCCATTTGTTCATCATTGATCTGTGGTGGACGAGCGCCATGCTGATTGGCTAATGCATACTGCAAATAACCCAGCTCAACAGCGTCGATCTGAAATGTAGCTTCAACTGTAATGGAATCTGTCTCGATCGACGACAGGCTGTAATACGATAACGACAACATGACAGTGGAAAATCGAAACTGGAAGCCTGGCGCGCAATCAGCCGCACAATAGAATCACTATCTGTAGATGTGTTGAAGTTAGTTGTGGTTGGCGTCCTGCTCATGTGTCTATCAACTATTATAGATTTAATATCACAATCCAAGGGGACATCCACATTCTACGTACTTGGATCTTAGTTGAAGTAAAACAATCCCTTTTCCTGTACTCACTTTTTGGCCCCCTAAAACGTGGTCGTGGTTGTTGTCCTTTAGATCATGGTCGAAGTAGAGAATCCAGTTTTCTGCCGCCTTTCACCATCGCAAACGGTGGCCAAATCGGTTATTTTTCGAAAGCGTTGGTTCTGGACTTACGTTTAGGAAAAAGAGAGCGCTAGCCCTCAGAAAGTCGGCCTTTAAAAAATGGTATTTTTGTCTTACAGAACCATCTAAAGCTGTTGTTAGCCTACATAATCATGATCAGGAATTCGGAGTATCAGTATAGTGGAAGATTGTGATAATTTATTTGAATGAAACAGATCGAGATAAATGTGGTTTAATACCAGTAGATTCACCTCCATACGTAGTCGATTGTTTCTGTGAGAATTCCTTAACCAAACCTTTACGTTTAACCATGGCCTTCTCAAATCTCCTTCGATGTTTAACTCGGGGATTCTTATCATCTTTGTTCCGATAGCGTTTAATACCACGATTCTCGATGATCTTTTTCGAAGCACCACGTCGTCCTTCAGCAACATCTTCCACGTATTTGACATCCTGCTTCCTGCCAACTTTCTGTTCGACCTTCTTTTTCGCTGCTATTTCGGCTTTCTTTTTAGCAGCCGAATAGAAATCGAAATCGTCGTCATCGACATCGTCGTAGACTGAAGACGACGCAATGGCAGTTTGGAGCTGATCATCATTGGAGGATGATTTTGCACGAGACTTCGCCTTTCGCAATGCTTGCAATTCATCATCATGATTATTGTCAGATCCTAGAAACAGTCAAAATCATAATGATTAACAGGATCAGAAACCAACCTTTACTTCCAAGAAGACCTGTAATATCTTCAAAGTCATCAAATTCGCCAGAAATGGAAGATTTTGATTTCTTCTTCTTCTTTCCATCACTCAGACGTAAAAAGTTGTCCTAGACATTGTGTAAGTTTGATGAACAATAAGAAGCTACTCCACCGAATACCTCTTCAAACTGTCGACGTTCACGTTCATCAGCAGATTCACAATCTGAGTCATTATGAGTCTGCAACTGTTGTGGAGCCTGATTTATGCCAATGAGAAACGCTATTAGCCACAGCTTAAAAGCCACTTACAGAAGAGAATTCATCACGAAGAGATTGCATAAATTCGGATCCATGCAGCTTCTTGAGCTTCCTCTCCTCTCTTCTCTGCGATTTCTTATCTTCTTCTTCATATGGTACCATACGATGCTTCGGGGGAACATAGACGTTATTGGCCTTGTCCGCGCCATCATCATCAGGATCCGAGTCGCCTGCTGAATCGGCTTCAGCAACGTCATCCATTGAGGGTTTAAAGCGCAATGGATCTGACGACATAGGCTGGAAAGAACTATCAGTTGACGATGAATGCAAAATAATGAAATTAGCTGATACCTGCTGACGAACAATTTTATCAATCATGTAGGCTATCTTAGAACGAATAGGTGAGATACGTTCTAACATAGTACGAATGGTGATAAGTCGATCAATAACAGGATGACCACGAACAGGACGTCCTTCAGCTTTCATTAGCAGATAGAATATAAGAGATACACAATAATGTAATAGAAGATGATGTTGAACTGATAATAAGGAGATCCCCTCAGGATTAGCACCTTCCACCTGAATCACATTAGTAATATATAGAGAGTATGCCAGCCTATATAAACCTGATGGTCAGCGCCTTTCTTGATCTTATCTTTAATCTCAGTAATAGATTTAGCTAGCTCTTGAAGAAGACCTAAAAGTTCAGGAGAATCTTTCGCAATATGACGAAGCTTTTCTTCAGTCGTCAACGAATCCAAATTTCTAATAACTTTCGACTCAGTTTGAGACTCAGTATTATCAGATTTAGATTCATCTTCAGTCACCATAACCAAATCATCGACACCAAAATCTGTCTCGTCCATCTTTGAGAACATTTGCTTCTGTTGCCGAAGAGCTTCCTAAAAAACATGTATTACAAAAACTGCAATACGAAAAGAAACCACGATTACTTCCTCTTCTTCCCTGGCTTCATTCTCACTCTCCGAATCAATTTCGAAATCTGCAGCTTCACTTCCATAGAAAATATTTCTATATAGAGCAGATTAGTGAATGTATAGAAGCAGGTAAGAGGAGATACCGCTTTTTCCCCCAAGCAGTAGCAATGGCATCCTCAGATTTAATCTTCGTTGCTCTCCTTTCATTTTTCGGAACGCTTTCCGCTTCTTCTATGTAATCTTCTTCAAATTCTTCAACCTGATCGTCCTCCTATTAATACATGAGACCAATGAAGAATTAGAATGATGCAGCATTACAGATTCTGAGTCTGAGGCGTCCAGAGCTAGAATCTCTTCGTCCAATGCATCATCATCTGAATCGTCCGAATCTGATTGATTGGATTGCAGACCGATATATTCTCGTTTGTTAGAAAACGCATCGATCTCGTTCTCAGGAATCACTTCTTTTTGCGATCCTTTCTTTGATTTCGAGAAACTTTTGTTGCTTCTTGCCTTGGCCTTCATAGAACGTTGGCGAGCCATATTTTCGACTCCGAACGTGCCAGGAAAATGACCCAGAAATTTGTCGATGGAAGCTTTGCGGACTCCGTAGCGCAAAAAAGTCAAATTTTGCACAAAATTTCCTGGAAGCCCAAGAAAGAGTTCCTGTGGAAAAAAATTTCGATTGCTTAAGAATTTATAGGACCTAGCATTGAAGTCCAGTGGCAATAGCTGCATTAGGTCGACGACGATCGCAAAGTTCCGCCAAAATAATCTGTTCGATCATTTGAATTGAATGAGCTACTGCGGGTAGGTTCTCCAGCTGTACCATGGCCGATGGATTCGAAAGAATCTGAAATGAAGAGAACCTTAACATTGAGAAAGTTGTGGAGCGGCCTCTGGTTTCAGGTAACAGAGAACATTTGACGGTCAAATTTTACGCACTCAGCGCTCTATCAATCGGCTGGTGTCCACTAGCCGGTCGTTTGTTATTCTCTAATCTCAGAAGGAAGGGGTGCTACGTCCTTCTACATATACCATATATGATCACACACAACATGCCAGCTGTTCTTGATAAACGATTATCCATTGATGGAGACGCAAACGAATATCTTATTGAAGGTCTGCTCGCTTGCTGCAATCCGAGAGACATTCATATTCGGGTTTTGTAGGAGAGGATGGGTCGCAGACCTGGAAATCGGAGGAATATCTTCGAGATAACTATGAAGATTGCCCTGTAGTTTATATCGATTCGGGTCAGAAGTATCAGCTGCCTGAGGCTGACATTGCAAATTCTGTTGAGGAATCCACAGGCTCTTCAATCAGAATTGATTCAGCTCAACATCTTCTGCAGTCGATTTCGTCAGATGATGATGGGTCACGGTCTCCCTCTCCTGTTCGCAGAAGCCCACCCATTGTTCCTCCAGATATCCCATCTTCTGAGACCAATGGGGTACCTGAACCAGATGTTGAGACACCTACTCCTGATTCCCCATCTCCCATTACCATGGGTGAATTATTAACTCGACAAGAATCAGAGATTGCTTCTTGCATTGGCAACCTTGTTATCCAAGATCGACATCCATTCATCAATCACGCAATCAAAAAATTCAGTCATGAAATGATGTTAAGGTCTGCTCCAGTTTCTATCCTGGACCATTAATTGTCTGAATATCTGAACCAGCTTTATGAAAAATGGGGCATTTCTGTCGGAGATTGAATCTTGGTGTCGCGATGCCATTGATAATCAAGATGCCGGTTTTGTTGAAGATCTTTTGCTTTTTGTTGAGTTACTTCCTGTACCTGATGCCTTCTGTGTTGATTCTTTATTCCAACTTCTTTCCAAATCAAGAATTTTTGCCGCCATTGATTGCTCTTTGCTTGTCTCAAGAATCGTGGACAAATGGACTCTGAAATTCCCAAAACAATTCGAGTATGGCTTCCTCGCTATCGGGTTTATTTATGCTGCAGCATGTATCTGATCGTATTGAATTGTTTAGCAAATCGAATGGAGAAAAACCTAACGAAGATACGGGAACAGGAACGCCATCGGGATCGATGAAAGCATCATTAACCCCCAATCCTGCGTCAAGTCGTTCAAACAAGCCTCCATTTAATCCGAAATCTGGTCAGAATCGTCGCAGTCGACGTACACAACCGGCGCATTGTTCTAGGAAAGCTTCTCCTCGCTTCTCGCCTGGTCGATCTCGCCGATCTGATATGGATTCTGATCGTCAGTCACCAATGTTTCGCCGTCAGTCGCCACCCCGTCGTCCGCCTTCGCCTCCTAAAATGTTCGATCAACTGGGTTCTGCTCGAAGATCTGACAATGATGGTAATTTCTCTAGAATCCACCCTCCCCGTCAATCATTTATCGCTGGACGCGTTTCTGAAAACAAAAGCTCGTATGATGTACGCTCAGGGCCAGAAAGCCGCTCATCGCCTTACCAGCATGATTCTCAGCGAGGAATACCGCGACCCTCATCATCTCCCACTAAACGCGAGGTTGGTGATCGCTCGGTAACTGGTTCATATCGATTCAACTCTGGATCCGATTCTCGCCCTCGGGATATGGTCAGATTTTCTTCAAGTAATTCAGCTAATTCCACTCCATACAGTCGCCAGCCTTCAAAACTTAGCATTAAGTACGTTGACGATTCCGATAAAGAGCATTACAGCGGCTCTGGCAAACGCAAATCGTATGGTCGCTCAGATATCCCAGATGTCAGCCATTCCAGCGCCAAACGCGAATCAGATTTCGACAGACCCCGCGGTCCAGTTCCAGTTTCATACAAATCGGGGATGCCTGATTCCAGGCACTCCAAGTATTCGTATGATGATGATCATTCCCGATCTCAGAGACAGTCTCAATTGCTGTCGTTGAATGATAGGTCAGTTCCTTCTCACTCAGCCAGATCGCGATCACCGCCTCCGTATCGCAACGATGAAAGAATATATGTACCAGAAGCTTCAAGAGATTTTCGACGGTACGAGGAACCCGCTTCCAAACGTAATGGACCAAAGGATTACCGAGATGATCAGTCTTTCCGACGCGATGAATACCGCCGGAATGATCCTCATTCCGATAGTAAAGATTACCGTCGAGAGTTTCCTCAAGATATTCGGCGAGATGAACCTCGATTTAAACGTAATGACATCGCTCATGATGTTAAACCTTCAGCATCGAAAAGGAAGTCAGATTTCAAGTGGCCTCATGATGGCCCAAACAAGACAATGCGTCTTTCCGATTTTGAACGGAAAGAGCTGGTTGCCAAAGGTGCTTGTTTATATTGCCGAAAGCCTGGCCATACCATCGAAAGTTGCAGAACACGGCCAGCTCGCTCTTAATAGCTGAGCTATCCATCATCGCTATATACAGCTAATCAAATCGGTTCTCGGGTTTTGTGGAAGCTCCTGTTAAACCGTTGCTGAATTAACTTGTACTTAACACCATAGTTAACGTAAGGATTCCTGTCTGTATCCTTCTCCCAGAATAGGGTTCAATTGTTGGAGCGTCTCGCTGAAGTGCATCTCTCAGCTAATGGCTTTAAATGTAAAGTAAAATACTGTCAAGATCAGCATTTGTATAACTCTACAACAGTCCTTGAATAATGAATGCTTTCAGCTAAATTTTTCAGAGCATTCTTTCTTATTTTGTCGCCTTGTTCCCGGCGACCAATAAGGGAATACTGTGTTTCGGCGACGTTAAAACTTCACCGCTCATAGACCCTTCTTGCGTCGCTGAACTCTCTGCTTAGTTTTTTGCCTACAGTACAACGGCAAATTTCTTGATTTAGGACAGTTTCTACCCTCCTAACCTAATGCGAATGGATCAAGAAACAAGCCAAATCTTTGCATGATGGTTTCTTAAATTCAACGGGGACATCTTGCGCTGATGAAACAGCTACACCCGTTGAACATCAAATTTAATGATTATATACATTCTTATTTGCTAAATATTTTCTTTACTGCATGTAGGTCTGCAGATCCGGTTCGAGGCATTCGATGACATGTTTCTTCGTCAAGAGTTAAACAAGTCGATTCTGTCCAGCAGATAATCAGTTGAAGGTGGTCGCGCCGACTTCAAAAGTCGTTCTGGAAGGACGTTACTGGATTATTAAGTGCGACAGAGGATTCAAGTGTTACAAGTCGCAGTTTTGTTGTAATAAGACGCTCCTGATCTGAGATTGCGGCTGTGTCTCGTACCTATCAGACACCGCTTCTAGAGGAGAGTGTCTCTGTCATCTTATCATGGAAGAGACTAAACCGAATCCAAAATCCGTTAATGACGAGGAATATGACTATCTCTTCAAGGTCGTCTTGATCGGCGACTCCGGTGTCGGCAAATCCAACCTATTATCGCGATTCACACGCAACGAATTCAATCTGGAAAGTAAATCAACGATTGGTGTGGAATTCGCGACTCGCTCCATAAAGACTGAAGATAAAGTAATCAAGGCTCAAATTTGGGATACAGGTTGATAGCTGATTTTAATTTCGCTCAACTTATCTAAAATTGTTTTAGCTGGACAAGAGAGGTATAGAGCGATCACTTCAGCGTATTATAGAGGAGCTGTAAGTTCCAGTTCTGAATATTCTATTTTGTTTGTCTTAAGTAACGCTCTAGGTTGGCGCATTGCTTGTTTACGATATGAGCAAAAGACTGACGTACGATAATGTCGGACGCTGGCTGAAAGAGTTACGAGACCATGCAGATGAAAATATTGTCATCATGCTGGTTGGCAACAAAAGAGATTTACGCCATATGAGGTATCGATTCGTTTCGACTAGCTGCATGCTTCTTAATGCTTTCATTAGAACAGTTCCGACTGAGGAGGCGAAAGAGTTTTGCGAAGCTAATAATCTATTCTTTATTGAGACAAGTGCTTTGGATGCCAGCAATGTAGATCTGGCTTTTCAGCGCATCTTAACAGGTATTTCAATATCTTCTGCCATCCGACTGGCGCTGAGTCCTATCAATGTAGAGATATATCGACTGATAAGCAAAAAGAATGTCTCTGCCGATGGCAGTACTACTCATAAGTTCACAGGGCCTGGTCAAGCTATTGTTATTTCAGATGAAAGCTTGCAACAAGATAAAGCGAAGCAATCCAGTGGTCGCTGTTGCAGAGGATAATTCCGATTCTTGCTAGCTTTAATATCGCTATACCTGTATCCATCTAATGTCAATTTGATTGTAGGTCATAAAATCAGCAATGTTCTCATGTGATCTTGTTTTCATAAGCTGCTTGTTATTGTCATAATCTGTATCTGTTTATCGGAGAGTGTTGGATTCCGATCTGGTTGACCACAAACAACCCGGAGTCCTGGCATTAAGTCTTTCCGATTTTCTCATAAGATTCTTGCACACGATGAAGATCTTGACGTTTGTCATCGCGTCTGTTAGCATTGCTACGAGTTCAGCATTAAATCTGCTTCAGTTGGCGGAATCGCAACCTTCTCTTAGCAGTTTCTTGTTATACGTCAATGCATCTGGTCTCAATAACACATTGTCAGCTTCTGGTTCTCTAACAGTGTTCGCACCGGATGATGCTGCTTTTGATAATGTCACCATGCCCAATAGCAGTGATCAGATTGCTGAGATTATTCAATCACACCTAGTTGAAGGCAATCTCAGTTTGGCGATGCTAAACGGGAGTCTGAGTTCCTTGAATGGTGAATCACTGGATGTTCTCACTTCGACGTCGATGCCATCCAGCGCAGCTGGCGCTTCTAACACGTCTTCAAAGCTAGTGAACGGCGCTAATATTCTAGAACCTGATCTCTATGCAGATAATGGTATTCTAATGATCATTGATAAAGTAGGAAATGCTGTAATTTGAGAGCTTTTTACTCAAGTTTGCAGGTTTTAATTCCAGGAGGAGGAAATATTGCTGAAGAAGAAGCCACTGAACCAGAAACCCCGGAACAAGAACCTGAGCCATCAACACCTTCCGAAGAACGTGAACCTGATCAGGATCAAGGTGGCACCTCTGATCAGCAACCTTCCGATAATGGAAGCGCTTCAGATCATGACCAAGGTGATCCGGAAGACGCTTCTGATCAGGGAAATATTAACGGCCGAACTGGAATTACAAACCAAACTGATCAAGGAGGCGATCAAGAGCCCTCTCACCAAGATCGCGGTCAAATCGTTTTCCTCATTGGTTGGTTTCTAACTAATGTTCACGTGTTGCTGCAGGTACTGATACTGATCCGGTTGCTGCTGCTGACAATACTCCCGCAAGTAATATCACTCAAACGACGTTGTCACCAGCAGCGAATGCATCACAGTCAACACCTGAATCAAATGGTCTACCGACATCAACATCAATGCCGTCATTAAATTCCCAAGAATCCAGTATTCCTGGGTCGCCTGTGCCGTCAACTCGCTATCCCATTCCTTCTGAAAACAGTGTTGGACAGTAATAGACATCTACTCTATGATGATAGAGCCACTGAATAGAATTATATCTCTTCTGATGTCAGCTTATATAAATTCATGGGCAAGATATTTTCTGTTGCACACGCCCTTCCATGCGAACGTAAATCTGTTTGTTGTTGGAAATCATATTTCAACGATAATGCTGGGAATATTATCCAAGGTTCTAACACCGAAAACCTTAAGAGAAGAATACGAAGAGTCGTTAGTAAAAGAAGGTTGAATGTGTGACAAATGGCGGTAAGAGAGTTGAATAACGATATGCAGGCGCTGGGGAAGATTGGGGCGAAGTATCTGATGATGATGTTGCCAATCATATAGTTCCTTTAGATAACATCCTGGACCTAGAAGCTGCACGAGAGGTAGCATTATTCCAGGTCAGAGCCATCACATCCATCTCGTAATCTCTTACAGTAGTTAGGCGGCAGCTCGGAACGATGTCAAGTCAGGATCATATCTAATTGCAGAAGGTGCTGAAGTAAACTGCCAGGATGCAGACAATCTCTGCACAGCTCTACATGTGGCTTGCAGCTGTGGAAATTTAGGTGTCGCAGAGCTCTTAGTACGAGCTGGTGCTGATATGGAATTATGCAATAAGGATGGCAAGAAAGCAACAGATTTGGCTCAGCAGAACGGCTATCGTGACATAGTCTTGATATTAAATCTACTTAGCCATGATCTTTGCTAACATTTCGTTAGCCAAAATAAAGATCGATCTAAATCAGAAAATGAAACGTAAATGATTTTTTGGAATGAGCGACAAGTTGGTAAAATTGGAACTCTGTGAAGATCCCGAACCGAACTGTCTAGGTAGGTGGTGATTCCGAGCCGAGCTTCGCTCATCATCTTTAAACCAATAGACAGCCCAGTCCCAAAGTTCATTCATGAAAATGCTCTCTTCACAATACATCGATTGTCATCTTGACTTCAGATTTAGTCGAGAGTTTAGATTGAACGTGGTCAAGCTTAGACGGTTAACGGTTGATCTATACAAGCAATTACATGCGAGCTTGAGTTCTTACCAGCTTGCGACCGTTGAAGTCAATACTGATCCACCATATGCTGCCTTATAAGGCCCTCAAGATCCTCGTTCCTGTTTTCTAAAACCTCTCAAGTCTTTGAACAGAGAGACGGGCAGCTACATTCTTTACTAATTATAATCGAGCAAGCTTTGCATTTATTAACGTCCGGATTCAGGCGGGAGTCCTCTATTTAACGTTGATCAGAAGAAATTTTTTTCTGAAAGTCAATCAGATTTATTTACAATTGTTGTCTGCTTCTCAATGAATAATCATTACGTAAGATTATTGGGTTAAATCGATATCCATTTGATAAAATGTCAATGGAAAGGCTGTTACTGATCCTGGCAAAGTCACGTTCCATGATCTATACAATATCAGTCACTGCAAGCCTTTCTCAGATTCTGATCAAACTTTACCTGTTACAAAAACCCATCCTGTGGGTGATATGCAGAAATCAAACTCTCTTTGAGTACGAACTTAAACCTGGCTCTAGATCATCAATTGGGCTGGGGATAAATCATTGCCGAATTCACCAAGCATATCATCTCTAAATACAGGAATTAATGATCATCTTCCACCAACTGTTAATAGCCAACATGACTGGAGTAGTCCTGTTATACAATCTGCATCAACTGCTCTTAAAAGTCTCAAAATGGTGAACATTATGCCATCAAAGGAAGGCGAATCTGCAACAGTCCAACGTCAGTTTACTGAAAAAGGTGGTCAGTATCTTAAAGGAAGATTTACATTCCAAGAAAAAGAGCGTTTGAGGCAAGCAATTATTCGTTATGTTGAGGTATGTAAAGTGCATAATGAAAGTATCAGATTGTGGGAATTTAGTTCTGTTCACAGGAGCATGATCTGGGTTCTAACGGAATTCAATTATTATGTGCCAAGGAAAGGAGGCCTGAATTAAGAGGAGCTTGGGCTACGATCGGTAATGCCTCTATAGCTGATCATTAATCTAGTCCTAACGTGATATTTAGCATCGGTAGTGCCTCAAAGATCAGTTAGCTCATGTTATCACTTTTGCACTAGAGCATTCTCTGCCCGATCAACTGGCCGATGGACAGAAAAGGATATCGATCTTCTCAGGTTTGTGTACACTTCTTTTGCTGTAAATACTCAATTCAAGATACTATTAGAGACATGGTTGCTAAACATGGTCGAAAGTGGACAGTTATCGGAGCATTAATTAAAAGGCTGCCGTGTTCATGCAGAGATAAATGGAGGTATACACAATGTACAATATTTCCAATCGCGGTTGACAGCAGCTTCTAGGCTGATTGAAAAGAAAAATCTCTGGTCGTTAAATGACGATAATCTCTTGATATGTCATGTGATGGCCAACAGCGAGGTCGTTTCTAAAGACATTGGAAAGCATTCACAACAAGAAGCGATGAAACGCTGGGTCTCGAGATACCGCGATTTGATATTCGGCGAGAAACGACAGATCCTAACTCGAAATGATGTGATTCTGCTGGAGAAGGTGATCGACATGAATCCTGTCAATTCGCTAGACATTCATTGGCCTGATATTCTTCCTGTGGGCGACTGGTAATGGTTAAACGTTTGTTTGGAATCATGAAATCATGATCTTGTGATATGCAGGCCAGGAGCTTTCTGCATGTGGCGATGGGAAATAATCTCCAGATTCACAAAGATGGTGCATCTACAGCGTCCTGCTAAGGTTGCTGAATGGATGCTGAACAATATGGTGATGCAGAACGAAAACTGTAGAAGTGACCCCAGCACTCCCGATGGCAGTACAAATTTATCAAGATAATCAAAATTGACCTGTCAGTTACTGTATACGAACGGGACATTTAGACAAGTACTTTTATTTACAATGAAACTTTTCTATTGTACATCAACATCCCACATTATTGTAAATGTATGTTAATCATGCATTCGTAGAAAACAGAAATCAGGATGTCAAGGACAAAGGGTCAACTGTCGCAAGTCTATATGATGACACATTCATAGTTAAGAATGGAGTAGGAAGTACCCCGGTAGCGCAGCCTCCCATATCCATCTACCTATAAGGCTGCCGTAGAGATCAATACAATACATTGTATGGGTGTCCAGATCTCCATTGCATGATGGCTTCCAATACACATGTTATACCTGGCAGTGGCATACGGGATGTCTGGGCCGACAATCTCCTCGAGGAGCTTGACCATATCATGGATCTTATCGTCCGGTATCCCTATGTATCTATCGACACAGAGTTCCCTGGAGTCGTCCTCAGACCCATCGGCTCGTTTACTCATGATACAACTTCCACGTATCGCTACCAAGTTGTGAGGGTTCGTTTATGTGCTCCCCCTTGTGAGGAATCTCTTTTCTAATAATGTCTTTTTTAGACGAACGTCGATATGCTATCATTGATTCAGATCGCGTTCTCCTTTGCTGACGAAAACAACCGAAAACCAGAGGGAATTCACACGTGGCAGTTCAATCTGAAATTTGATATTAAGTATGTCGCATAACATTTTTTTTTTCGTATAATTTCTGTTCGCTTTTCTGCATTTTTCGTTTTTTATAGCATTTGCTGATCAAAGTTATTTCAGCTCCGATGTTTTCTCGCAAGAATCCATCGAGATGTTAATGGCAGCGGGAATCGATTTTAATGAATTGGCCAAACGTGGAATTGAGGGCCATATATTGGCTGAACATTTAATCGTGTCTGGCATTGTATTAAATCCTGATGTACATTTTATTGCCTTCCATTCGGGTTATGACTTCGCCTACCTCCTTCGGCTTCTGTGTGCATTCCCATTACCGAAAACGCATGCTGCATTTCTGGAACTTGTCCAGATTTATTTTCCGAATATTTATGATGTCAAATATTTGATGCGGTAGGTCGTATTGAAAGTGCTGTACTCTGTCACTAAAAGGCGCTTTTACAGGTCTTGTGAATCGCTTCATGGAGGTCTGTCTCAATTAGCATCGGGTTTGAACATTACCAGATCTGGTATCAGACATCAAGCAGGTAGCGATGCCCTCCTAACTGCTGATGCCTTTTTTGCTATGAAATCGAAATTTTTCGATGATGTTATCAATAACGACAAGTTCAAAGATGTCATATATGGGTTAACATGATGCACAAAACTTCCAAGTCTTCTAATTATGTACTGTTCTAATTATTTTCCTGAGTTGTACAAAGCTTATTATAATTTAATCTGGAGAATTTAATTGACTGCATCGCAATTTGCATTGTAGACGACAGACTTCGAATGTTTAGTCAAGATCTCTAGATCATATTTATTCGATATGCAAAACAAAACTTGGATAGAGTTAAACACAATCTTTAAACGATTACTGGGTTTGCTTGTCAAGGTTAACAATGGCCAAGATGAACTGATATGTCATCTTGAGCCATTGTGTAATGCCTTGTTTTCTTGGAACCTCTAATACCGGCCAACGACATCGATATGCGCACACAGCAGCTAATCCCTTTTTTGTTTTTCGAACGTAATCAAGCACGCAGGCCGTGTGAAATACTTTGCCACACATATATTCGCAATGAAGCCTTTCACCACCAGTTCTTTCTAAACAGATCGCGCACGTAGCATCACTCATCACTTCTCGATACGCATTCTGTTCAGCATCAGTTAATTGGTAAAGATGATTACGAGGAATAGCCTTCGGCATATTCTTTCTCAAATTGCTAGCCGTGTCAAGAATCTCTTTCACCACCCCATCTGGATCAACACCTTTAGAAGCAACATATTTGGCCATAGCGTCTTGAGCCAAATCGAGCCAGAGAGATTGCAAAGGAAATGTGATCACGAGTTCTGCATCATAATTCAGTCACAAAACTCAGCTGTTTAATAAATGACAAACCTTGCCATGGTTTAGGATCTTCAGGAGTAGAAACAGCGATTGAAGGATCCACATATTTGGTCTTCGATATGAGCTCAGATGTTGCCTGAATCGCCTGAAACTCTTTGACGCAAATTCGTTTGTAATTCTCTAATTCTTCGACTGAAAACCGTTTGAAGATTGTGCTCAAGAGATTGACCCGATCGGCCAATCTCAACCAGAATCTGAAGAAATCCAAATAGTCGATCGTCTTGTTATCCCAAATCTCGTCAGCTGTTATGACCAGGCTGTCAAACATCTTATCGATATCAGAGAGACACTCATCATTCTTGATGTCATCTATTAATCCTTGTGGGAAGCGGGATTTATAGGACAGATTAAGTCTTGTTAAGCGAAGAGCAAGGGGGATCGAAGTATCTTCTTCAAGTTTGGTGAGTAGAGGAATGACCTTATCTGCGACAAAGGCCTGGTGGTCCACGATTGAAGTGGAAGCAGTCAAATCAATGAAACAAACGCATAGTAACAATGCTAAAACCATATGACCAATCATGTCTGGTTTCAATAATTACCAATTGCCTGTATCTTATAGATAACAAAGACAACAGCAGAAAGGGTTCTCGATTTCAAGGCAGGTCGAATCTAGACGAGATTCCCCGCTCGACATCCACCATACTCCGCACGCAGATTTCTCAGAATATTACTCCTATCAGCTACCTACTATACGCAACTCTCTTTAAAGTTAAACTGAAAAATTTCCGGCTGCGCAATAAATGAAATGTGCACTATCCATGTCACACTTAGACCCTGGTTCAAGTACATACTTAGACGCCTCGGACAATTTCAGAAATTGCTGTCAAAGTAAATCGCCCATCAATTTATCAAGAAATAGATGAACAGTTTTTGCGTGAGTGCCGCAACAAATTCTGCGTCTGTTCTGAATGGGCGCAGTTTGTTTACGTATAAGATTCACGTTCCTGTTCTTGTTACCTTGCTTCCAGAGTAGCCTCATTGCAGTTTCCAATTGTAATTGCCGTAATAAAGCCTGTGCAAATGAACTCCGAGCAGATCTCAACGTGTGCCCTGCCAACGATCCCCTCCTGTCACTGAAACCGACACTAGAACCAGGGTTCATGCTGCAATCATTCCAGCCGCTAGGGTCGTTAATGAAACCACCAGATCCCCTGTAACAGCAGCAGCAACAATCGGATCTTTGAAAAAAATGCAATTTTATTGCGTATTCTTGACCTGAAATAGTCGTCTATTTCAGAAAAGGACCCCACGGGGCACGGAGATCATATTGGAAATAGCCAACTCGCAATCTGATTGGTGGGAGCATCAATTGCGCCACGGGGTCTATTTACTGAACCAGGGTCTTAAAGTTGATACTGTTATCAAATCAAAATGTAAGATATGAGACCACTTATCTCCATTCAATCTGTTCATTGCATATATCAATTACATTTGTGCTGGCAACTGCTTCAACACCTTCATATTGCCCAACAAAAAGCCTTTTGAGGTAGCCAGTAACGGTGTCTTGTTTTTGTCTGATGGGTTTTCATCTAGAAATGAATATTATCTTTGATTCGAGATCCATAATATGGAGTCTTGCTAGGTAGACGCTATCGACGTCTTTTCCAGGTTCTTTTTAATGAAAACTTGCAGCAACCAACGTTCCTATAGCAAGTTCAACCTTTTTAAAGAATTCACTAAAACAAAACAGTCAAATGTTAACGCGACTTACAAGAAGTCAAGAACCAATCTTATCCGATAGTAGGTCTTCTAAAAGTATTGACACTTTGCTTTTGGAAATAGTAGCTGCGTAATTTGGAGCTTAATTGCACGAATAATGTCTCTAAACAGGACAGCAGGTTCAGACTTCTTGAATTGTTCCAAGCAGAAGAATTTATCGAGTATATCTTATCTGAGCTAGACCCATCACCGTCCTCAATTCAACTTATAACACGCTGTGCAAAACTCAAATAAACTCTTCTCAAAGATCCAGTGAGATTAGCATTGACACTTCGACTTTACATGTAATTAATGCAGATGTCGAATGCTTTGAAATAAGATCTTTCGTCTTATTGCAATGACAGGCCGGACCTTTACGATAAAATCTGCGAATTTAGAGAAAAACAAGAAAAGCACTTATTAGCAGTACATACATAGAGAAAGAGCTATATGGCATCACAGCATATAGAACACGTTTATCTAGCGAAGATTACAGATCGGTATTCAAGCAAATTGAAGGAAAAGGAATCGTCTTAGTTTGCTGAATAAAATTAACAGGCTGTGCTGTCATCTTCATCACAAGGCTGTTACTGATGCTTTGGTTTAGAGCAAGAACAATCAAGAATACGCCCGTTTAAGCAGATTGAAAACAGAAAATGAGATGTATTTCAGTGTATTGATTGTAAAATAGATAATCTAGTTGCGCTTGAGATATTTCGTGATCGCTTCATTATCAGGTTTGTGAGGTTTATCAACGAATCCATATTGTCGGCAATTCCAACATTTCTGTAGAGTACCAACCTTGACCTAAGTGTAATTTACATTCTAGATGTGTAAATTTGACACATGAGAAGCATGCATAAGCAGGCTTAATAATTGGGAATGTAGATAGAACAGATCCTTTCTCTCTTATAGAAGCTACATAGTCAATAACAGTTCCTTGATCTCCAGGACCACGATCTTCATCTTTAGGCGTGTATCCTTCTTGATGTTTCGCCTGCCATTTGTAATAATTAGGATCAACATATTCCAGACATGATATACATGTTGGATCATAATCACGTTTAGCCGCTTCAGCATGAATATCAATTGGTTCTGATTGACCGCAAGCTTTAACAATACGATGTTCTTGTTCATCAGCAAACCACCATGGCTGTACTGAATCAATATCAATAACATGATGCTCAGAGGTCGAGGCTCCTTTATCGCTCATATTACCGCCATCATTATCAATGTCAGAACTGCTGGCGATATCTTCTTGGATAACCTCCTTTTCAGGTTCGCTCGAAGGCAATTCTTGCTTTGGTTCGGGAAGGTATTCTCGTTGAAGATAATCGAGCCACATACGATTCATAGCTCGGAATAGACGTTGATCAACTAATGGATGACGATAGAAAGCAGCTTCATAAGCATTATAAACTTTCTGGATCGTAGAGCCCAACCAATATAGATCAAGCCAGATCCATCCTTCAGGTAATTTCATGGAATAAAATCGACGTTCACCCCTTTGTTCGACAACTAAATATGGAGCACAATCAACCATATAGCAACCCATACGTAAAACTATCTCATTATATTCTTGATGATATTGTTCATGTAGTGGTAACCAGAACATTGCTTGATCGAAGAATTAGAGAAAGTTAGAAGCTTGTTGCCACAATAAGAGATCTCCCTTCAATAATATAGTTGGTATTGGATCATCAGTTCTGTTCTCTTCTTCCATAGTCTTTGAGCTGCTGTATTTCACCACTAATCGACGACTGAATTCAATTAATTCTTTCATAACCTGACTAGTGAATATATTTGCATTAGTGATAGCATCACATTGGGCATCAGAAGGAATCATTTCACCATTTGCCATATTAAGCTGACGACGGGCTTGTAGATAGTATTTGAATGAGATATCAGCAGCATTGTAATAGAATGTTTGATCACAATGTTGTTCAGGATGACGGATTAATTGTAGGACTGATTGGATCTCTTCAGGTAATACATCAATATTGATATTAATAGGAATAGTATGAAGGAATAGTTGAGGATTATCTTGAATTAATGTAGAGCTGATAGAGATACAGCTCTGTACAATACACAGTATGATGATGATATAATACATCATGATGAACTAATGAGATGAGATCATACAAATACCGTAGTAACAGGGTCCGTAGATCTGATCACGTTACAGTTCCCTGTACTACGCAGTCCTTGTATATATGTACGGGATTACATCTCGGGACGGGAACCCCCGTAATCCTCCATTACTTGTATTAATACATCCACGTTGAAGCCTGGTTAATACATTCTAACAACAAAGATGATTTAGAGTATAGATTTGCCATGCCGGCTTAATCCCGTCACATTCATGAAGCAATAAATCCTACAGAGAATACCGGTCCAATACTTGATCATCTCTCTTGCAATAATGGTTGATTTCGTTAGAGTCATATTGACAGTAACAGAGCTTGAAGAAAGGCGATGTATTTATTATCAGGTGATAGATTGCAGAATATGTCACCATTTGGGTACATTACGAAATCCTACAGCAGGTATCTCTCTACATTTACCATGTTGTAGATCAACAACACGTATAATATTACCAGCACCAGCAGATACAAATTCATGTGTTGTAGGATTAAAATGTGATGAATATGATCCTTCAGTCTGTCTATGAAATATATTTGCACCTAAATCTATAATATTTGTACGATCTGGACCATATCTATCTATCACTTGAATCTCATTAGGTTTCGTACCACCAAATCCAATACGAACTGGACCAATCTGTACGGACATGATATCAGTATACATGGTCAGTGTAACATGAATGTAACGTATTATGGAACATAAACGAGTGTTGTGCTTACAGTTGAGAACTGTGCAGTATATACCATAGTATTAGTATGTAATTGTGTAATAGGATGTGATATAGATCTAATATCCCATATCTGTATTTGATCTTTATCAGTCCATGATCCAGTTAATATTTCATGTCCTTTCATATCAATAGCATCACCACATATATGAGGTCCATATATTAATGCAGATGATTCTATACCAGGACTAGCACGTATATCCCACATACGTACCTATATCAACTATTACAATCTCATACTAATACAGATATTAGAACTTACAGTATCATCCCATCCACCAGATAATATAATATTATCCTGATCTTGATGATATTTCGCTGAAAATATTCTATTAGTATGTCCAGATAATGTACGTATAATAGAGCCAGTAGTCTCATCATATACACGAATATGACGATCTTTACCAGCAGTAACTAACATTAGGGCATCTCTACTATAATCTAATGCCATTAGCTGATTATCAGGTTCAACTAGATGCCGTATCTTAGCACCAGTTTGATAATTATATTCAGCAATATGTCCATTAGTATATGTAGCAGCTAATACATGTTGTAATGAATCGGATGTGATCTGAGGTCGAAATCTGATAGATGTAGCAGGTGCTGATGATGTAGTAGCAGTAATAAACTGTAGACATGATCCAGTATATGAATGATATATACCAATACATCCATCAGATGTAGATACAGCTATCTGACGTCCATCTTTAGACCATTGTACTGCTAATATATTCGATATTGATGCAGGGATACGTCGTAAATCTTCCACACTATCTATATGATTATGTCGTAATGCTTGGAAATAATCTACACCGATCCACGATTGACGGCGTACAACCCCAACATCAGCACCACCTTCCGACATCATCATCTCAATAGATAAGTAATGTGGTGAGAGGCGGTACTGGCCCCCCGATCGATATGGTACGAAATGTTGAGAGATGGTGATAGAGTAGGTGTGTTGTGATTATGAAGGGAGATTCATGTACAGGAGGAGGTCATGTTGATGATGTTGATGGGATCGTTATTAATGCAGAATCATTACACAAGTTAAAGGCATATTTTGATGATGCAGAATCTGAAGGTAAAGGTGGACTTGCTGAAGATGAGGTTGGTCCCCGTCGGCATACTGGCCCAACTCGTATGACACATAACGTGTATGATGCAGTTCGTATCGTTACTGGCCCATGTTCTAAAGAAACGTAACACTACAGCACGACAGGAACTGACCCATCTATTTATGAAGATAGATGCTAATAGTGATGGATCTGTTGATTGGGATGAATTTACAAATTATTTATTAATGGAGAGTCAATCGAATGATGTTATTGATAATCATGTATGTACAATATATAGAGACATATATTGACATATCTCATATATATTATATATGTAGCATAATGACCTAGTACCAGCTAATATAAATGAACCAGTTGATAATCATCAACATTATCATAAAGATATGATAGAGGATGTTCTGCATCTATCAAAATCTGATAAATACCTAACATGTAGTCGGGATGGAACATTTAAAGTAAGTGATTTATTGCATGAAATGTTACAATAGATTCATGTTACATATCTGTAGATCTGGAACTGTAAAGATCTGTCACATTATCGAACAGTGCGATGTTCAGGTGGATGGATTATTGGATCATGTTTATTACCAAGATCACAACGTATAGCAATATGTAACTTAGACTTAACATTGAATTTCTATGATGTGAACACATTTGAACTTGTATCACGATTTAATGATGATCCACGTACACGTCATCATCACTTAACTACATCGAAATATCATCAAGGATTACGTCGTACACAACCACGAACTCGACTCAGAAACATGCCTGTATCGATCTGTAATATCCCTACTACTGCCCCATCTGTAAACCCTAACAACCCTAGAACCCTAGAACCCTAACCCCCTTATAATAGGACCAGTTGGCTGTTGGTGATGTGACCGGCTCTATTACCATCATACAATTTGCTGATAAATGGCATGCATGTGATGGATCTGTACCTGGTTGCAGTCACGAGACGGGCAAGTACCATGGCGTCCAGCAGACGTACTGGCCCGCCCTACATACCGATTGGATCACAGATTTGAAATTCATTCCAGAGTTCGATGCCCTGGTAACATCGTCACTGGATCATACGATACAATTTCTGGATCTAGATCGTCGATCAGCTCCAGTCCGTAAACGTTACTTGGGTCATAATCGGGGTGTAACATCATTCGATTACAGTGCTGCATATAAACTTATGATATCATGTGGATCATCACGACGTATATCTGTATGGGATCCATATAGATGTCGTGAAGTGAATTCATTATCTGGACATACTGCCCCCGTCCAACAAGTTCTAGCTAATGATGATGTGAATGAGATTATATCTGTATCAGTAGATAAGACTATTAAGATATGGGATTGTAGAACATACAGATGTATAAAGACTATACAAGATATACATCATTATAGACCAGAAGATCGTATATCACGTATATCATATATCAAACAATATCAATATTTATTAACTGCATCTAATCATATATCTGTATATCAATCATTAACACCAACTAATAATATCGCACCAACTTCACATGATGATGAAATATGTAATGCTATCTATAACTCGGGATTTCAACAGGTCTGTTGCCATCATGCCGTCGTACTGGTCCTCTAATTACTGAATGTGGGTATGTTCTCAGGTTGTTAGTGGTGATCGTTCTGGTGTTATAAAAGTATGGGATTTATTAACAGGACATTTAGTGAGTCAATTTCGTCCAGGACATGGACATGGACGTATAACAGCAATGACATTTGATGCATCAATGAGACGTCTAATAACAGGTGCTGATGATGGAACATTAATGATCTGGAATTTCAGTAGTGGTGCCTGTCTATCAACATGTATTAATAATGACAAATTATCATCAAGACGAGAGATAACATGTATTGGATTTATTGTTGATGAACGTGTACCAGATCATTCACTACGTCTACTTATTAGTTCAGGATGGGATGGTAATCTACAGATATGGTTAGATGGAGGATCTCGTGATCTACATAGAGATGGATATATTCAATCTGGTGGTATTGGTCGTGGTCATACAGATGATGTATCATGTATGTGTATATGTACATGCTCTATTATAGCTACTGGATCATATGATGGATCTATAGGTCACATATCTCTCATATAACATCTATATACTGATTATGTTATAGTTATATGGAATCTAGATACTAAACAGGTGAAGAAGAAGATAGATCCTATTACACCTGCATCTAGTATTGATGCATTAGTATGTATTACATCATTATCATTAATTATTGCATGTGGTAGTAATGGATCTATACAAGCTCTCGATATGAGCACCTGGACCCGGGCCTGGGCCAGTACGGACGCCAGCCGCTCCTATCTCTGTTGTACTGGCCATGGTGAAGAGATATCGTTTGGTCTAGCATCTGGTCAGGTCCATATCTACCATCTCTATCGAGATAGATCCGAATTCGTTCGAGCATGGCGTGCTCATGATCGAGCTCTGATCAGTATTGAGGCCGTGGGCCAGCACGAGATGCTGGTGACCGGATCCCTAGATCGTCGTGTTCTGTTGTGGACCAGTACGGGGGCGTTGGTTGGTCAATTCTCCTCCTCATCATCTGCTAAATCGTGGAATCTATTTGATAGATCAACATGGATATCATCATTATCAGATCTTATACAGATTAATAACACATCAACTACTCATACACATGTTAATAATCATCAACATATTACTACCAGTGATTATGATATTATAATCAAGAATAAGGTCATACATGATCAATCAGAAGATGAGTATTGGAAATCGTTAAAATCTGTCAGATCACGATTAAATCAGGTTCGTGATACAACAAATCGCTTGTTCTATCTCCTTCTAAGAATAGCATCAGAAACTGACCCGGGCCGGTATGGTCGTGGTTAAACCTGAGCCACGAACATCACCTGCCATAACGTCTTCATCAGCAGCAGCGACTCTAACAGCAATCCAATACCGGGTAGGCAGGGGGTT
Organism: Polymyxa betae; assembly: GCA_003693705.1. Classification (NCBI taxonomy): domain Eukaryota; phylum Endomyxa; class Phytomyxea; order Plasmodiophorida; family Plasmodiophoridae; genus Polymyxa; species Polymyxa betae. Next base: position 29,836 of record RBZT01000176.1, read on the forward strand.
GGTAGGGTTTTAGGGTTTGTTATCTTAAACGTGATATGTTCAGATTCATAGTAGATTAGAGCTAGCTGAAGTAGAAGATGTTCCAATGTTATAGTGTAATATTACCTGTATTATATTATTAATTAATAATCTTATACATATATTGATGTTTAATACCAATCTCAATGAATGGTTCAGTATTAGGTATAATATTATATCCTAATTTCTTATAGAATCCAATAGCATCTTCTCTTGCATGAAGCTCTATACGAACTTCTCCATCATATTCATTTGATAGATATTTCTCTAGAGTATGAACTAGACCTGTTCCAATTCCATTTCCAACATGATCAGCATGTACAGCCATCTGAAACAATCTGCCTGTTAATCTCTCTAAATCGCTTAACTTGAATAAACAGCATCCAATAATACGATCATGATATATAGCTGATACATGCATTGTCTGAGATGTATCTTCACCTGGGAATATCTCTACATCTGTATCTGGACCTAAATGAGATCTAAGACGTAATCTTCGAAGATCTCGTTCTGATTGATAAAGATCACGATCAGGTAATGAATCCCCGGCCCAGACCTTGTACATAATCTTCATGATTGATGTTATAACAATAGACAACTATCACAATAGACCGTCTTGTATTTGTCCTGTAAATAAGCTCTCTATTATCATTAATTAATATGAGCCATGCCCTAATACTGGCAGAGCTCAGCCCTGGCAACAGCCATGGCAAGGCTCCACTGTGAGAGCGCAACCCTGGCAACACCAGTCAGGTGACGCTCCACTGAGACACAGTCAGCACCAGGGTCGGCCCCAGTGGCAGAAGAATATATGACCAAGCCCTCTTAAAGTGCTGATGTCCGAGGAGGTGGTCCTTTGGATCATTCAAGCGGCCCGTGCCAAAGCCCAAATCGACGCGGTCTGCCGCAAGAAAGAAGCTAAGGCCGGGCCAAAGTTACCGCATATGTACACCATTAGATTCAACAAGTTGAAAATGCACAATATGACTATAACCAGCATATCAGTGGATGGGACGTACATCCGTAAGGACGGTAACGTCTATAACCTTACTGAGCAATCGATACTTGACAATGATGACCTGTTGAACCAGACCAATCTGACCTTCGATAGTGAGCAGGATATAAGTGCCAGTCTCAACACTGCCAATAGTATATTCATACGAACCGGTGCGGTTGTGTATCCGAACGGCGAGGTCTCCTTATTTCTGTACTTGCCATGCATAGTAGAATATCGCAACAATATAGGCAAAAGCCGATCTTATGGAACCGGGGATCGTACCTGGCAAACCAATTACCTTGGCACGTATGCATCAGTGGGCATAGGGGAGAATGTATTGGCGTGGCTAGCAGACAGAATCGACGACGAGATAGAAGACGCATCGATGCGTCCGCCATGGGAGGACGAGCGCACCACTAAAATACGCATGCACGACGGACACGCTTGGATGAACTGTAAGCTAGCCGCTCAAACTTCACAATCCAACACTAAAACATTCAAGGCGTTCATACGGGTGGGTGACAATATAACCCCGTTACGCCTGTCGGAGTTCATGAACAAGGTGAAGGGAGACGTTTCGGGGTTAGGGCTATTCACCTTCCGCCTAAAACGCACCGGTAAGAAGGATCAAGCATCACCTTACACCCTCTCGATGACCCTTGTTGAGTTTAACGTATCAGCGCGGACAGATCTGTCAGGTCCACCAATAATAGAGAACGCACGTTCCACTATACCGGAACGTTATGCCTTGGACAAGTCACTGATAGGCTTTGCAGGTATGTCCATATCCTCAGGTACAGTGAGTACTAAACCGTCCAGTATAGCTCCCGCACCTGCTAACAAAGGATTCTTCAACCCCAACCAACAATTACAGAGCCAGGCTATCAAAACTATAGGACCTTCTATAGCATCCACCGGTGCGATCATCGACACTGTGAAGAGCAAGGATGTTTTATCTAACCCCTCAGAACCTCAACCATCTGGTAAATCTGGCGCAGAACTTGCATTCAACCAGGATGAACAGAAACATGCTGAAGAGGAGGATGAGGAGGAGGAGGATGAAAAGGAGGAAGATCTATTTATGCCTAATGCGAATAACAGTTAATCGAGACTGCAGGTGGTAGGTGTTGAGCATTTTAAAAATGCAACATATTTTCAACATGCAAGCTGTCTACATTCTACTTTTGATAGACTCAACCTGCTCTATGTTTACTAATGTAACAATCCCACCAGTGGGTCCCTCCATGTCTTGTGTGCATCTGGTGTATATCCTGTTAGTGTTCGCATCCCGTCTGAGTGCGCCACTGCGGCACAGTCGGTTCCGTCAAAAACGGTGAAGAACCCTTCTAAAACACCGGCTAACAAGACCAAGGCCGCTCCGCCCAAGCCTAAGGTACAATCCCCTATTAATATCATTGGGAAAATCCACATCATCTCTTGACACAAATATCATCCAACTACTGCTGTATAATTTAATCCAATACATTATCTTATTGTAGAACAACCATCGAATTCACATCATGTTAATTGCCTCCCAGGTGTTCAATTATCTCACCATTATCTATCATGATTTGATACAGAGATGCTATCTTACAATCTGATAAAGACAAATTGCCAAAAAATTGTTTTCTTATAATCAATGCAAGCTATAAACAACCTCTCTAAAGCTGTACTTGATTTGAAACTTTTGTGAAAAAGTTTCGGATATCTCATTGATGACGAACCAAGTTGATAAATCGATAACGAAAATGTTGAACATAATGACATAAGCCTGTATTAACTCGTATATTGAAGTTATATTGTTTATTGATTGAAATGAGCGGACTGAATGCAATTAAGGTGATTATCGCAATTAGATATTAAATCATAGTCGTTATCATGCTGATTGTACGACAATCATGCCGGGCACGACTTTATTCCACATCTCAGCTACGTTCAATCGTATCTGATTTCCCACCTGTTGATTTCGCTATGGCCTATGGATCTGGTGTTATGCATCATGGTCATTCTGATGCCATGGTTGATCTCATATTTGGTGTTCGTGATCCTATTAGTTGGCATCGTGATAATATTCAACGAGGTCATGAACATCATTATTCTCTACCAGCTAGAATATTGGGTCCTGATCGTATAGCTGCCTTTCAGAAGACAGCCGCTGGATTACATTTCAATCCGCTGATTCAATGGGATAAGAATACGGTCAGAATCTGTTTTGCTCTCTTCATCATTAATCGTTTATTATGCTGTTCAGGTGGTGAAATATGGCGTTATTGCAATTGATGATTTGTGCAGTGATTTACAGAACTGGACGACATTATATGTGAGCGGACGCCTTCATAAACCGGTATTATTGTGCTGATTTATTCTGTAATGATAACAATTAATGCAGTATAGGCCACTATCTTACAAGCATCAGTTCAGGTACGAGAGCTAATGCGATTAAATTGGCGTCAGGCTCTCAATACCGCTTTGCTTCTACTCCCATCCCGATTCACTGATCGTGATCTGTTTCATACTATCGCCGGCTTATCGTATGCTGGCGATATTCGCATGAAACTTGGTTTGTGTTTTATCGTATTGTATCGATTACGCGTTCTGATTATTTATAATTTAGGATTTGGAGAGAATCCTCGAAAAGTCTCGACTATTGTCCAGGCGAATTTCGCTGACTTTAAACGGTTATATGCAAGCTTTATAGCAGAAGCTCAGCAGTCTGGATATTTCCATCATGATTCATCCACAACGTACCTTGATTGTTCTCCTTCAGTTTCGCTTATTATAACTGCCATTATAGAACGGAAGAGAGAGGCGCCGAATTCGTTTCCAATCTGAACCGTGACAAAGCCAGGGCGATTCTGTCACAATTACCAGAACGAGTTCGACAGCTGTGTTTTGCAGAATTGCATCCCTCTTGTCCAACGATGCAATCAGCTGAGGCGAATGCTTGGTCTAGGACGAATCTATCAGATGCTCGTCGTGCCCTGCGTCATGCTATCGGTCGTATTGGATTAGAAGCCACGATCTGGCAGAGCTTGAAAGGGCTCTATACTGCTGGAGTTTCCAAATCCATCGCATATGCATATAGAAAATCATTAAAATCAATGCAAAGATAATGGACACTGTGAATGCTTTAGAATTAGTGAGAGTCGGCCGATATTGCAATGGACATCAAATTGTCAATGACCGATCCCTTGTCCCATCTTGATTATGTTGAAGCTTATACCCAAGGAACCCCCAATTATTGCATCTTTCTTCATGATCATGAACCATCATCTCCACCACATCTCCTCAATCAGGACACAGAACCAATACGTCGCTACAAGAGACGATTGGCTGAAAAGGTTGCCACTCGTGGGCTGATGCCTAATCGGGCTTGCGACAATCTCGTTGCTATTGCCCTGAATTCGGCAGCTACAGCATATTCTCGGGTGCATTTCGGTGCAGAGTATTTGTGCAATCCCGAATATACTTGTCGTGCGCCAGTACATCCTCGATACAAAACTCGGGTCGCCTGTGGTAATTGTGCCAGAAACAAGCTCGGCTGTGATTCTATTCGTCCATGCGGGCGATGCGTTCAGTCTGGCAAAGCAGATTCCTGTGAAGATCGGACACAGAGCAAGAAAAGAAAGATCAGTGAATCACCAGATCAGGAAACCAATGGCAAAAAAGGCAAAATTGTAGAAGATATCACAGCAATATTTGCAGACACGACATGTTATGGAAACTGACCATATATTATGCTCTAATAGTCTATTTACTGCAGCATTTCTTGATAAAATTGTCACCTAACAGATCGAGCAGATTCTCTGTTTGCTTGGCTTCTGCTAAGTAGCTCGGCAGTTTCTTGTCGTTGCTCTAGAGATCGTTCTAATGCGCTCCGGATTAATTGCTTCATGTTTTCGTCTAAATCCTGAAATTGGTCTCAGAAATCATAAATGATAGGGACGTGATGATATTTACCGGCTTAATATCAGATCTATAGGCTCGGGCTGGCTGCGGTTCAAAAGGTTCAACTAATTCTGACGAAGGCTGCCCGGTGGAATCCCTTAACGAATCTATTTGAGCCTCTTCTGCCCTTAGCACATAATCTGATCTTCGTGAGCCTGTCGATCCTGAGCTTGATTTGCGCTCAAACTCTGGTTGCACCATGATCGGTGGCTCAATAGTATTTCGACGCGAAATTTGCTTGGTTTCAGCAACTTCTTTCACCTATGTTGAATGAAACAGTGAAACAAAGACTTCTTCAACAAGTACCGCAGTCATTTTCGTATCCACCACCTCAGATTCGATCGATATACGGCTGATTTGGTGTTTACTTGCTGGTGCATGACCTGAGAGTCGAGCTACCTGACGTCCCATCATACAAACAATAATACACGAAGAAATTTGTTTACGAAGTCTTGCTCTGCCATTGATTCACTTCTCCGCAACTGACGTTTAGTTTTAAGCAATGCAGCCTCAGCTGCTTCGCGATGCGCTACTGCCTGCTGCAGTGTTTGATCTGACTCTTCCAATTTCTGATAGAAAAAAACATTGAGGCATAGTGAAAATTCGACAGCATTTTCTTACCGCTTGAAGGATCTGGATTTCGGATTCGCAAGTCTCGATGCGGTCAGCTTGTTCTGATATCTGCAACCAACGTCAGGGCGTATACACAACAGTAACACGTTGCCATGCCTTTTGTAGATGTTGAGCACGGGTTACTGCAATTACATCCATATCTTGCCTCATTTCCTCTATTTGAAGCAGATTCATCTGAATCTGGTTCTGAAGAGATTCAATTTCGTCTTGCAGCGGTTGCTTGGCATCAAAAATCCTCTTTTGACAAGCTCGATCGAGATGCGCTTTCCATTGATCAAGCACCTCATATTCATCAGTTTGATTAATCTCTAGAATTGAGTTTATCTGTTATCAAGTTTAGCTGTAAGCACAGAAAGCATCTATCCTACAAGTTGTCTATCGATATCAGCGTATCTTGCTACGACGAATAAAGCGTTAGAGCATCGGGTCAGCTGCGTCTTGAATTGTCCAGTAGCCAATCGCAACTGCTCGGAATCCTCCATTGAGCTTTTCAGTTGCTCTTCAATACGATCCAGTTCTTGTTCTTGCTTCATGACTTGATTACGTAACTGGCTTTGAATATTCGCATTGGCTTCAAGTTCAGCCTTGATGAGTGTAAATTTACAATCAAATCACGTAGATGACCTTACCTGAATTGCTCGAGCTTGTTCTCGTTCTCTGCGATTGCTTACCTCAAGCTCATCAGCTTTGGCTTTCCAGCTATCACTTTCTGCCTTTAATATGCTGATATGCTGTTGCAGATTATCAACAACTGCATTATGATGCGTTTGGATATCATTCTAAAAGGAAAAATAAGAAATCGAATAACTTCAGTTTTGCTTACATACAATTTGAGAAGCAAACTGCTCTTGTTGCTGTTTCAACTGAATTTCTTGTTGCTTAGATATTTGAACAGTAAGCTCATCTCTCGTGTTAGACACGCTAACTTTGGTGTTTCGAATCAATGATCTCACACGGTGAGCGAAATCGACAAACGAGATCTGTTTCTAAAATGAAATATCCCATGATTTGCAAAAACCATCTTTACATTCAGATCACGGTGAATTTCGTTCAACTCACGTTCCATGATATTCTTATCTTCCCCTAACTTGGATCTGAGTTTAAAGCAAGTCTTTGACAGCATGGTCCGAATTTCATGCGACAAACGGCGATTTGATTCTCGTGATTCGATTACAGTTAACGCTGACGAACGCGAAGCTGAATCTCTCTCCTCGATAGCTGCCTAATTAACAAATCAACCGAAATGTTATATTTCAATGAGCAAACCGGTACATTTCGAGCCACTTCTAGATCCTCAATATGACCACGAAGATCTTGGGCGGTTTTTTTAGACGCTTCCAAAGCTGACTCTTTAGCAACAAGTTTCGATTCCAAATCCTAACAACGCTTGAAAAGCTGACATAGATTATTCACATCACAAGGAAGTACCTGGATCTGACGCTGAAACAATTTTGAATCCCCATCGATCTGATCATGAAGTTCAGGTATAGATCTTTGTAGTTTCTGCTTGTCATCCTGTCCAGATTCAGCTTTGGACTCCAGCCGTACTTTTAAAGATCCATTTTCTGCTTCCAACGTGCGACATTTTTCCTATGGCATTCGTAAATTCGAATTTCCATCTAAACGCCAGCAAAGAAAGTACCTCTATCAGAATTAATTGCGATCTAAGTTGAACCTGAGCATTCTGCAAAGCTAACTCGTGCTGTCGCAATTCATTTCGCTGCTCCAGCTGCAATGCCGCTATATTCTTTTCATACTGCTCACACGTTCGACGCAGCTGTGCAACAGTATCATCTACCCTATTCCCTTCTGCAAAATCTTGGTATCGTCTCAGAGAAGTTCGCATCCCATCGCATTCTTTTTCTGCTGCCTTTAAGCGTACTGCCAATTCTTTCAACTGATCTGTCCGCTCTTCACATCGACTTTCGCTTTGTCGTCGCTTTTCAACCTTTTCATATTGAGCGTTGACAAAATTGAGCACCATGTCAACTTTACCTCATCACTGACGAGACCAGATAGTCGACTAATATTTTTGGTTGCATCATCCAACTGTTGAGCTATTGAAAGCTTAGCGAATTATCACGAGGAGTGAATGCGACATTGTACTTAGATTTCGACAACGAGTTGATTCCGCATCTAGTTGTTTGGTCAATTGCTGAAACTGCTGAGTAAAATTATCAAGATCGCGTTCAGAACGTTGCAGTGACAGTCGCGTCGATGACAGCTCAGCTTGCACAGCCGACAATTCAGCGAAAGTTCGTGACTTTTCTTGATCCAAGCCTGAAAATTATCAAATTTTACTCAGATCTGGGCCCTTGCCATTTACAAGATAATTTTCGCTCATATTCATCGGATATTCGCTTTCTTTCATGCTCTATTCGCAGCTCCGATTCTTGCCGAAGGCTGGTTCGAAAAACCTCATTCTCTCGAACAACATTCGCCAACAGTGTAGCTTCATCCTTACTGGCGTATTCAGCCTCAGCATCTGAACCAAGAGTCGATCAGCGCTTAGCTAAAGATCCCGCTTAGTCAAACTTTTTCTTTCTTGTTCTTGTAGTTTTTGCTTTAGCAAAGTTTGGTAGTGGCGGTGAATTTTTCGGGCCTCTTCTTCTAAACGAGTTCGGAGCTCTAGTTCTATACTACGCTCGTTATCTGCTCGTTTCTCAATCAATTGCGTATTTAATGCTGCAAGACGCTCATGCCATTCTTGTTCCCTAGTCCGTCTCTACAGCAATTTCAGCAGCTGGACAATCGTACATTCCTCAGTATTCACCATTTCAGAGTTGTTACGATCCGCCTTATCGAACTGGACCTTGGCTTCCTCTAGTCGCTTTTCCAGATCTTGGATTCGTTGCTGATATATTTGACGATCTGCATGCACTGATTCGACTTGATGTTCAGCATGGGCCAGCTGGTCTTGTAGTGACCGTAGTGCTTTGGCAGAATCTGTGATTTTTCGTTCATCTTCACGAAGCCTTGCCTACGTGTATGATTAGAACAAGGTTCAAAATGAAATGAAATCCAGACTCAGGGCACTATGAGAAACATTAAATGAAACGTTAACGCCATTGAATAACTATTGAATAGAGCAAACGACTGATTGTTAGAGACCAAATGCAACAATACGATATCGAGTATTGAAGTGCCGAAATGAAAGCCAAATCCCTTTCACATACTTTGAGTTCGTCTCTTTCTTTGCTCCATTGTTTCTTTCGATCATGAAGCTGACCTTCCATTGCCTCAACCTGCGACTGGAATTTTGCATGAGCTTGGACGTTGAGGTCTTCTTCAGCACGAACTAGTGATTCCACTTTGGCTCCCACAAGCGAGTATTTATGAGCTAGCTTCATTCTATACACGATTAAGAAGCATTCCTTGTTGTGATCTGATCAAAGGCCCTTACCTTTGTTGCTCAGATTTTCGCAATGCGGCTGCAATCCTTTCAGCCTTCTCCTTCAAGCTTTGACATTTTCTGAATGCTGATTGTTTATCTTGACTTTCTCTTTCGAAACGTTCCCTCAAAGCGTACATTTCTAAAATCATTAGAACAGTTAAACCAAAAGTTATACCAGTAAAAAACCAAAAGTTGAAAAAATTACCTGTAAGCCTGGTTTGGAGGGTTTGGATTTCAGCCTTTTGCTATCACAGCACATTCAAACTCATGGCAAGAATAATCAAAATTGCTGAGACCTGTTGATGCTCATGTATCAATTGGTCATACTGGGCACATTGCTCATGCAATTGATGGTGAGCAACCCGTAACTGTTCCAAAGCAGAGCGCTCTGCTTCTTTATGGGCTTCAGCCTGTGCTCTGCATGCTTCTGCCGCTCGCTCTGCATGTTGAACCGCTTCCTCACCTAAGTATTACATAAGACATACGGCTTGATTAATGCATTCCTATTTACATCGTCGAGAGTCTGCAACAGCTTCATCTGCAGTTGCGGCTTGTTGAGCTAAATGGTCTTTTAAATGTTGAAGTTCAGCATGTAGCTGTTCACGATGCTTTTCAGCTTCAACAGCAGCTTCTATCTGATCCCGAGTTGCTTCTCGAATGTGCTCTACATGCTGTTCAGCTTGCTGCTTTTCATAGATTGCCGCAGCTAATCTTTTCCCCTTTGCGGTTTTAGGTGTTTCTGTTTTTCAGTTTGTATTTTTTAATTGTACCTGTTCCTGAGTCATAGCTGATTGAATGACTTCACATATTCGTTCAACCGCAAACGGTACAGTGACAGGATTGGCAATCAAAGCTTGCAGGACTTCATCCTGGCCCAAGGACATGAAAGTATCTGATATGAAAGGCATCCATGACTCAGAGATGACATTTGCTGATATTTGAGGTGATAAAGGAACTGATGAATACAGCACCATCCATGAAAAAGATGTTGGTCATTTCATTCTTAAGAAGAGTCACCTACATGCAACATGTCACACAGTTCTGAAATGGAGCTTTGGACTTAGTCCAATATTTATTTAGCGAGGACGAATCGCTTTTATGACTTGACGATATTACGATGACAACAGTCAACTTAAGGGTATTAAGATAGCAGTTCATTCTGCTCGACCATCATGCTTTCGCTAAATGGCTCCATGATCCCTAAAGTCGGGAAAATTTCAGAAGTAGGAATTGATACTACCAATAAAGCAACCTTCATAGCTTTGCTGTATCGCAGCGTCGTCTTGCAAATCATTCCCAGCATTATCTGCTTCGGAATAGCTGCTATATTCAACAATTGCGAAACGATCCCAATCGCTAAAAATATATCAGACAGCAGCTCAAACCAGACCACATCACACTGACGTCATTTCAGGGGTCGCTCTGATCTGCTCTATTAAAGAGGCATCACGAGACTCATACTGGATGAACTTGTCCAAATTCAGAAGCATGTTGAAGAAAACACGAACAAGTTTGCACCGCCTTAGATCCGCTCTGGTAATCTGACCAATGAGATCAGGTTTAACAATGTCCATCCTGTTGACACGATTAAGCCGTCAAACTCTACTAACTATGAATCACAAACAGTTGGCAGACGAAATCGTTCAGGGAGATATGCTCATGAGAAACATGGTGAATTCGAACAGATTGGGCTTTATAAAACATTTCAATTTCAAAGACGGTTAATAATCCATCACCATCGATCTGGAAAAAGTACCAGCTCAGAGGGTGAATTTTCCAATGGATAATTGATCTACGTACATCACAAACACGGAACCAAAAATCGAGCGCCGCCGGTGACGATTTGTCTTCTTCAGAAAGTAGGAAATCTGCAGAGATGCATTCAAAATTAATGAAACATGAGGGTTAACGGAACTCCTACAAATAAAATCTTCATACGTCATCACGTCATTAGGCTTGCCACCAGCAGGAGGATGTCGCAAAGCCACTTCAAATATTCTGTCTATCGCGATTGACGTTAGTGCATAATTGCCCTAATCATTGATTATTAAAGCACCAAGACAGAGCAAACTATTCGCTACGTATTTCGCTAAATCGTCTCTAGTAATAAGGAAATCGTGATCGTGATCAATCTAACGAATCCGAGTAAGAAGCATGAATCCGAAAGAACCAGATAACCAACCTCCCAGAATTTGCAATAAATAACGTAGAAATGCTCGTACGAGAAATACTGGTTTACTTCATTGATGTCGTCTTCCTGATCTAGTCGATCTAGAGCGTAACTGCAAAGCAAAGTGATTAACCGGTAGAATATTACTAAGAATATTAGCATACAGTAGATTACTGGAGCGAAGCTCTCCAAGAGTAATCCGCCCATTTCCACTGCGATTCACATTGTAAAATATCCTCGTAATTACAGTTTCCACTAAATGACAATATGAGATTCAGGAACCCTCAATGGCAAGCAGGCAGAGACCATATTTATCTTGAAACTGTTGAGAATCTGCCAAAAACCTTAACCCAGGATGGTATAATACGACATCGCGGACCAGACTCTCGAAATGCCATCGCTCTAGCGCAGGGGAACTACGACCTAACGTCCTGAATAGTCGAGTAACACGATCGCATGTCTGCAGATGTGCCTCCCAGAAACTGAATAGCCTTTAGAATTCCATTGTCATGGTGTCACTCGAGATCTACCTCTTAAATGCAGTCATCGAAACAGACGACCCTTCATCAAATCCATTAACGGCATCGAACAGAGCCGTATTGCAATGAGAAGGTAACTGTGCAATCTGCTTTGTTACGACCCGGAACTGATCTCTGGTTAGAGCTGCATTAGGAGCAGGATGGCTCTCAGCGTCACTTCGGCCCGGAGTGCAGGTCTGATGGCCGAACGCAGCCGGCCCCAGAAAGAACTCATTAATCGATCTCTACGCCAAAACGTCAAATCGAAGCCAACACATGGATTAAGAAACTAAAGACAGAAACAAGGAGCCAACCTCTTCACGAGATCTTGATGAAGGCGATAATGGTGTACCACCAGGGAAATAGAATTGCTTAATCTGGCCTGGCCCTACTTTCTGGCCTCGGAATACTCTGCCTTTGGTTAAAGCTCGTGAAAGTGGAGAATGCGGCGGCCTAGGACTGCATGGTTGCTGCAGCGGTGACGAATGCCGCTCGATGACGGACTCGACGAGAGTCGGCGTCTCGTTCATAGACAGCCAGTTTAAAAAAGCGACCTGGACTGGAGAGCTAGCCAGACCGTCGGCCATGCAGGGTGCCAATATTTAAGACCAAAAGCAAGGAACCAAAGCAAAAGACAAAATTTGTACTCTGGAAGGTCAAACCTGCAAACTCCGCCGAAATTAATCACACAAAACTCAACATTCTTCAAGATCAGGAAGATTCGGTTTCTGCTTGATGCCACTCTTGTCTCCTGATTCTGGTGCTTGTTCAGGATATTCATCCGGATGTGTATAATAAATCCGGGTTTTGGTTATTCGTTGCATCATTGCTGAAACGCAGTGGAGGTCGATGTTGACAATCGGTGCTCTACAGCCATCGTGAAATACTCTTATATCATTATAAATGACCAATTTCGCCAATCGTAACAATGATAGAATCCCTCGGTTGCAGTCCTTGCTTGGAAATGAAGTGCCGTCAAATATTTTGCATGGCTTCGCTTTATTCCATCTTTCTATTATTATCAAGCAGTATTTGAGATTCGATGAATCTAAGATTCAACTGCTGCCGGATTAATCGTACGAACTGCTAGGTTCCGTTGCTAACTCTGAATTTGTCATGTTCACCCAAACTGACTTCGTGATCGGCTGCCTTCTCACTGCATTTGCTGTTCTTTATGTTTGGTTCCCAACGGTTGCGCCAGCGGAATCTGAACTTCCTTTGGATCCTGCAGCTCAGTTTGCTAGTGATCTGATTGACAGCCTGCATAAGCTTATCGCTGAGTTCAAAGTTGAAGGTGAAAGTACAAATTTGAACCAGTTCCAAGTTTCCTTCATACAGCTGTCACAATTAGATATGGGGGATATGAGATTTCGTCTAGTCTGGCCAAAATCCAGGGTATTGAAAAATGAGTTGGACGATCTTTTTAATGGTTGGAATGAGGCTGGCGATCAATTCAGAAAAAAAGTTGAAAGCCTTCCCAAGTTGACAGTAAACACAGCAGTGCGCTGGAGGGATATAAAAGACGACCTGTTGAAGTTTGAGATCAAATCAGCAGATTACGATCGACTTTATGGAATTGTCACTCGAAGCAACGAAATAGTGTTTAAAAAAAAGGCAATTGCCCTTCAAGAAGCACTTCAAACCAGAGCGACGCAAACTCTACCTGTTTTCCCAGAACAGTTCCCAAGCGAAATCATCGAGATGCAGATCCAAACCTGGTGTGAGCAGGTTAAAGACATGAATATCGATCCGGTTTTGAAGCAAATCTCTGTCGACTCGGCTGAGTCCCAGCTGAGACAGTTGAAACGTCTGCGAGAGCTTCAAGACGATTGAATACGAAAAATAGAAGCGAAATACAGAAATGGGAAATAAAGGTTTAACAAACGGAGGAGGCCGCAGCTGCAATAAGTAACCCATTGGGCTCTAAAGTCTGAACCCCTCCTGATATGCCCCTTGTCGTTACACTTTACGTATTACTTTATTGTTGCGATGAGCATCGTCGTTGTCGATTGCCTTGACCAAAGTGGAAAGCGGCAGACGGTTGAGGTCAAGGTCGACATCAGCAATCCCAGCCTCACACCTTATGGGATTCGGCGCTCTTTAGCTTCGACTTTGCATGTCGACCCAAGCCTGATTCGTTTGTCACCGAGCTCGAGCTCCCAGATAGAGGTCCCTCAGCGAATTAATTGTACAGTTCTGGACCCAAAGTTTTTAACGCTGAAGATTTCAGGTTTGCAAACTTTCTTTTATTTGGAAGACACTCTGGCAAACCTGGTTTAGTTTGCGAATTCCAAGCAGAGCCATTTCCAGTGGCAGTGCATCCAAATGATAAGCTCATCGATGTAAAATTTGTTTTATCGAAACGAAACGGCCTGTCTGCCGAATCGCATGTACTGGCGCCTATGAAACAAGCAGCTTTGCCGGATTCAACCTCTGTTTCGGCCGGTATGGCTTTGCAGCTGTGGTACGAAATTCGCAGCGAAGAGAAGGGACGAGGGACTGCACACAGGTGATTGTCTGATGATGAAATCGATGCTTGTGTTCAATATCTTGTATTCAGGTCGCGTACCACCCTGCTAGCCCAGGCTGATCAAAATCAGACCACTCTTCAACATGTACTTCGTAAATCGTTTGAAAGTTTTGCAAGCCTTCGCATGCTGGGGACTCGGAAATGGAATGATGTAACTTAAACGCTGTCATTCATTTTTCGTGTTTGACTTGGAAAAGGAACATACTGTCCGACTGAATATGTACACCTGGCAGACATACCAAACTGTGTACACCCGCTGTAAGAATTTAGCTTCAGGATTTAAACATCTTGGCATCAATCCCGGCGATAAAATTGGCATCATGTCAATAAACCGCGCTGAATGGTTTGTAGTTGGCTCTTAATCTTCAATTTCCAACACAGTTTTGCAGGGCAATTACAGATTTTACATGCATGCTTTCCGGATTTATCTCGGTCACCATCTATGACACGCTGGGGCCGGACGTTGTCGAATATATTGTCAATCATGCTGAAGTGAAGGCCATAGTCGTAAGCCAAAAAATGGTGAGCACCGCGCTACAAGAGACTCTATTCTTGATTTCTTTTTCAGTTACCTGAAGTCGTGAAAGTTCGATCGAAATGTCCTGGCCTCTCTCTGGTTATTATGATGAATGACTTACTTGTAGAAAATCAAGGATCGAATGACACGTTCGATTACCGGTTTTCTCAAGTCGAAGAGTAGGCAGTTGATCCCAAGCTGTTCTTGCATGATGTTGAATTTCTGCAGGTTAGGCAAGCAAAACCCAAAAGCAGGCGATGCCGCTATCAAGCCAAGCGATATTGCGTCAATTTGCTACACAAGTGGGACTACAGGGAATCCCAAAGGAGCTATCTTGACCCATGGAAATCTTGTCGCTGCATCTGCTGCCTTATGCCTGTTCGCGGGTGATGCCGAAATTGTTGCTGGTGTTGACACGGCCGTTTCTTATCTTCCTCTCGCTCATATTTATGAACGACTAAGCCATTTGTTTGCTGTTTCTAAGGGGCTTGGAATCGGTACGTAGGGCCTTCAGCATTTGCTATGTATTGACTATTCTATTAGGATACTTCAGCGGAGATACTGCTCAACTTGTTGATGATGTTGCGATTCTCAAACCGAGTATTTTTCCTGGAGTGCCTCGTGTCTGGCAGCGAATTTTCAATAAAATCAATGGCCAGGTTGCAGATGTAGGTTTCTTGAAACGTAATGGAAGTTTTCTGATGCATTGCCGCAGAGCACTTTCATCACAAAGAGATTATTTCAAACAGCATATGAAAGCAAATATGGTGCGCTTAGATCTGGAGACCCAAATCCGGATTCTGGCTTCTTAGATCGCCTTGTTTTCAAATCGATCTCCAACAAATTCGGCGGAAACCTAAAGCTCAGTAAGACGGGTTTCACAAGAACCGCATCAGAAATGCTAAGAATGTGTTTAGTGATTTCTGGCAGTGCTCCGATCTCTGCTCGTATAGCTACCTTTATGCGTATCTGTATGAGAGCGCCCTTTATGGAGGGATACGGGCTGACAGAAACATGTGCCTGTTAGTTTATTATTGTTTCACGATCCCTTGATTGAAATGTAATCAGTAACTTCATTGACGCCTTTGGATGACGTCGACTACGGTCAAGTCGGCGTTCCGGTACCTTGCTCCGAAATAATGCTCGTGGACGTTCCGTCAATGTCTTATTTGACAACCGATCAGCCTCATCCTCGAGGTGAAATTTGGATTCGAGGGCCGAATATATTTGCTGGATATTATAAACAGGTTGGCGATGTGACTGATGATCTCATCTGACTGACGCTTTTTAGCCTGATGTCACAAACGAATGTATGACACGAGATGGGTGGTTTCGGACAGGTCTGTCTCTATTTTTTTTTTGTTTTTCTAATCTGTCCCTCAGGTGATGTTGGCCGATGGCGTCCTGATGGTCGATTAGAGGTACATCATTTTTTCGTAAACCTCAGGAGCTATCCGCTTAAGAAAATTCCAGATTATTGATAGAGTGAAGAACATATTTAAGCTTGCTCAAGGCGAATATATTCGTCCAGATCATATTGAGGCAGTTTACAAAATGTCGCCGTTTATTGCAAACATTTTCGTATATGGCGACAGTACGCAATCGTTCTTGGTTGCTATTATTGTTGCAAATCAAGAGCAGCTAGCGAAATTTTCTTCACAAAATCATATCGACGTTAAGGCAAATCCGAAAGCTCTCCACCAAGCAATCGAGAAAGATATGAGGAAATTTGCTGAACGGGAAGGTATCGCATTCCTATCGTATTGATGTTTCCTTGTGTAAGCATTGGATCAGGTTTAAAGGGATTTGAGCAAGTTCGCAAGTTTGTATTGATCAACGAGGATTTCACTATCGAAAACGGTTTACTGACACCTTCTCTCAAACTCAAAAGACACGAAGCGAAATTGCGCTTCAAATCTGAAATCGAAAAATTATATCAGTCAAACGAGACCCTTCCTAGCAAGCTGTAAAGTGGACTCTAACATCCGTTTTCACTGAATATATTATTATCTTGGTTTATATATGTTTCTAACTATTAAGTTTGCCCGTCTAATCAAATTTCCTGCTAAGCATTATGTCTCTTCTGTAAACGAAATATGATACTATGAACACAACCAGCATGAAACTGGCGAGCCCGATGATTGTCAAGATCGCGGTCAGAGTATCAAGCGGTCTCCCATATAATTCAATAATGAAGACTGTCGATAAGTTGCAGTAACTGTAAATCTATGAATTACTTCTCTTGCCTCAAGATTGGATATTTTCTCTTACCTGTAGCGAAGATCCACAACAGTCACTTGAAACGTCATATAACCATCAGGAGCTTGATTCTTGAATTTCAACATGTTCTTTCCCGTAGAGTTGATGATCTAATTGTCTATCAGAATTTTGAAAAGCAGATAAATTTTTAATCCGACTTCGTAAGATGCAGACATCCAATCGGACCCATCGAGGGTGCCGCTAGGTGCCGCAGAAAAGCAATCGATGTTGTTTTCTGGAGTCCAATTGGCTCCTTTTAGCCTTTCCCATGACTGAGGTCTACGTGCACATCCAACCTGGCTAGCGGTAGCTGTATATTGGTGATCAGATCTCCCTGTCATTTCTTGAAGAACGTAATCGGCCGTCATTTCTTCCACAAAATGGCCGTTTCTGAAGAGATCGATAACTGGGCGGTATCCTGTCGTTTGATGGAATACAAGAATTGGCCCGCTGGCAGAATCCCGAACCGATATGGACGTCTTTGGAGGGCATCCCACCCTAACTCTTGTTACCGCCATTGCTGCGAATTATTAGAATATATATTAAAGAAACTCGTAAGCATACCTTTCCCACATGCGTGATTCCCGTGCAACAAATTGACAGAGAACGCTGTGCTACCTGTAGCTCGCGTCTCGCGATCGATACGACCGTTGTACTGATTGGCAGCCTCCTGAACAACAGCACTGTTCATTATTTCTGTAGCGCCAAGCTCAGAAGAAGAAATAGTAGAAGACGATATTCGCAAAAGACTCGAATCGTCAACGGCAACAGCAACAGGACCAGCTTGTAAGTTACTGTATTCCTTCAGGACAGTCTAAAAACAAAATTATGAGTATAGTCAAAACGTGATAACGGTGCAGTCTCTACCGTGACTGTTATGTTATCACCCATGTCAATGTAGCTTGGCAAATCTGGTGGCAGAGATAATAGCTCATAAGGGCACGAAAGCGATTCTAACGTGGGCGAAGACCTGACGCCTCGAAGTTCATCTTCCAGCGGAATTTCGTATGAAAGTATGTTCGACGAAGTTGCAACAATTAATTTCATTCCTGGAATGTCACGCTGGGGCTGTAGAACTAGGTACGTTGATGATGTGTTTACCCTAACTCCTACAAATAGCACACAAATTCAGCTTGGAGTCCAGCTTAAAGTTACCGACATACCCGATTGGATTTCGATCGCTTCCATTAATGGCATAATACCATAGAAAACACGGTTCGTTGTAGTTAAAATCGCATAAGAAGTGCTAGTCGGCAACGTGATCAATTGCCTAACGAACTCGCCATCTTGAAGACCAGGTTTGTGTACTGGTGAGCGCGCTGTCAGGCGAAGCTTATTCAACGAAAAACCGGAATTAGGAGTGAAGAGCACGCCATCGGATTCCACCACAAAACTATTTCTTGATCCAAATCCTGCTCCAATCAGGGTCGACAATCCAGAAAATGAAGTTCGAGCTTTCGTCCAGAATCCGTTATAATACTCGTAGAATAATGTCCCGTTGCTGGCATCGCGAAAGACAGCTGTGAAGCCCAAATATTTGCGGTATTCTAGAGCAGCGCTTACAATTTTGAATTCCATAGAGGGAAAATCAACGGAGTCGAATGTGACGCCTCCATCGAAACTGCTATAAAGTGAATTAGAATTGAACAGCAGCAGCATTTTAGTGTTTTGGGATTGCGATCCATCAGGTTGTAGCAGATCATCACACATTTCCGCAGCCTAACCGTTTCATGATGAGCACAAGCGAATTCCTTCTCGATGGTGCTTACTCGTAACTGTGCAGCACTGAAGTTGAAAGTCGGTGACACACCGCTTGCTGGCAATAATGACTGCATAGTAGGAGAATACATTACCCGCTTGTTGGTTAAAACCACGAATGTAGTTCGTGTAAACGCAATATCGACCAGCGTTTCGTCGATAGCTATAATTTCATCAGAAATCGTGAGAGAGGTACGATGTGGTTTAAGCACCTAAGGGTACACGAAGCACTTCTACAGAGCTAAACATATTCTGAGTGAACGCGATTGAGTTGGTCCCAGGATACGGCAGCGCCATCGTTGAAAACTCACAGACGTCTCGGCGTAACGGTCCTGGAGGCGTTGAGGGTATTGCTACCGTATCCCACGATGGCGTAAATTGTTGTAAAAATAGAGGAATAAATGCATCTTTAGCCTGATATGTCATAAAAGAGACGCCAATTCCTGAGAGCGACAATGAAATAAACTCCTCTGAAAGTACCATTGCCCGACTACCTTGAATGATTGCGGCAGTAAAAGAAGGGATTAACGCAATGCTTATCGGAACAACCCATCGCGACCTCGTAGCGTTGAATGTCACAGGACCTGTGGCCTGAATTGAAGGCGACGAGAAAGAGACTGTGGGAGATTCTCCAAATTCGAACATATGAAAAGTTATATCATCGGCGGATGCCTCGTCAAGGACATCGTGCAGCCAAATCGACAGCGTTGTTGTTGCGTTTGCAGTTAAAACAGAATCCGTTGCAACCCGCCACGACAATTCTTGAATATTATCCTTCAGACGAACTGAAAACTGATCAGTCCCGCCCAAACCATCGGAAATCTTAAACTATTCTCAGTCCCAACATTGATTTCAGTACAAGAAGGACCTGGACGATTACGTGGATTGGAGAGTTGCATGCAACGACGGCTGTTGGCTTCGTCTCATTTGAAATAGAACAGGCATCCTTAGCAGACGAATGCAGAACCCAAAGTGGAGTTGGTACATCAAAAACATGCATTCTGATCGAAGTAAAAATACCCGACACTTCATCGATCTCTCTGCTGACATTATATCGCCATCGAAACGACGTCATCAACTCAGGATTAGTAACCCAGGCTGAATCCCCAGTATAGCAGGTCACCATGACAAGGAGTATCCATAAAGAGGACATGTCCTGGTATGGCAGATTGGGAACATCCAGAGACAGTAATCACCGATTCTGTCAATGTACTCTGTACGATCGGTTCCTCTTAGATCGCATCTCTAACGATTATAATGACACCTGATGGTTCTGATTTAACATTGATCGCGTGGCCTTCAGGCTCAGTCGTCTCATAACATACAGAACAGACAGAAAGAAAACATGTTTGAATATTGCATTGTTATGCTGAAATGAAGAATTCGCGATTTGAGCTCATCATTCAGAGGTCAATTACTACGTATCCATCCCGAAAATGAAGCCGAATTCATCGCAACCTGCTGGTTTTCATCGGATGCGGCTTCTCATATTTTTCGATAGAATATCAAATGTCCAAATACTCAAACAAGTTTCCATTTTTTTTGTTCTTCAAAGGTCCCATAATGGCCAATGCGTCAGATATTAATATTTACGAACACGCTATTTGGATCATTCTTTAAACTAATCTCGCGTATTTTTATATGCAAACCTCTTTATTGTAGGTTTATGGGTTCTGTATTCCATAAATCTCGTAGGAGGAGGGAGATCCAATACCAGTCGGATCATATAAAACCATCGAGCGGAAGTCTTTCGACTATTGAGTCTCGATGACCTAACGTCCGATACACCAATCTTATCTATAACCAACACCGAAAACGAGCTACAAAAGGTCCCATAATCACTTTTCTCTGATTATGGGTGCTTCAAGGCATCCCGGTTGGATGAATGGATACAGTCAACCTCGATCCATCGTTTTTCGGATTTTAGCAATTTTCGATCGCTTTGATCCCCATTTATCGAGGAATAGCAAATGGGCGAACACAGCATTGATGAATGTTTCTTGTTCAGCAATGAACGAATCCGCCCTACATGATGTGATCACATTCTTTCAAGAAAATAGAACGTTCGATCATTTGTCGCTTCAATTTTCGCCATCGGTGTGGCTACCATCTCCAGAATCGTGCCTGGAGGCAATTAGGTTTGCTTTTCAAAACAAATATATCTTACCTTTCTAGTCGTTTTGGATGGCTTTGTGTCTTGCTCTGGCAAGCTCTGCTTTGTCTCGTCTGCTGTAATTACTTTCTCATGCAGAAAAGGTTCTGGATATTGAAATTCTGGTAATTTCACTTCAATAAAACCTTCCTCTGATTTGCCATTCCCAAGGTCATCAACTCGTTCCTGATCAATTTTGTTCTCTTCAACAGTTTGATCTTCAGACTTCCTCCGATGAATGTAGGTTATAACCTCCTGAAGCTCTTTCTCCATTTCGTCCCGATACTTCTCAAATTCCAATTCGGCTTGGTGTCCAAGCTCTCTGAGCTTGTCTACATAATCTCTGAATCGAATCTGTTCCCTCCCAATTCTTTCAGTAAAACTCTGAGTGACTCTGGCTAGAACCTTGGCTATGTCGTCCTCCTCCTTCATTATGATGAGACGCTCCTTCATGAATGGGCGCATCGGCCTCTCATCAAATTTCTCCAGACTACTAACAGCATCTACTATAGTCATTCGATACGCCTTTAATTCAGAGATCGGATTTCCCCATAAATTCAAGATTCTCAATGACGATGGAGCTTGTCGTAAAGCTTGCGCAGCAGATCCCAGCGAATCAATTTCATTATCAGATAGCGATAGAGTCGCGATTTGGCTCAGACAAGAAATCGTGCTGAGATCTTTGATTCGGTTTCGATCAGCTTGTAGAACTTGCACGCCTGGGAATATTGGAAGCTCTGTAACTGAATTATGAGCAATATTCAATGTTTTGAGGTTCGGTAATTGGAAGTTTGGGAATTTCCCATCAAGTTCATTGACACTGACGTCTAGTTCCTTCAATCGAGGCAAATCCCCAAGGTTCAGCCTATTGATCAGATTCTGACTTAAAGATAACTCAACTAGGTTAGGAAGGTGATCAATCGTGATAGTGTGTAAGAGGTTGTACGACAAGTCCAAATGTCGTAATGCCTTGAACGATTGAAACGAGCTCGCATTGGTGATATGATTTAGCGACAAATTAAGCAAAACGATCTCAGTTATTCGGTTGGCTATTGCTGCAGACAAATTTGGAATGGCATCCAAACTATAGTGATTCAACTTCAGTGCATAGGCTGCTTGTTGATCAGGCCATGACCACTCAGCAGAGATTTTGCTATTTTCGAGCTCTTCTAATTCCATACGTGTCGGATTTTAGAATCAGTACTTGATACCAGATATTTGATGCTCCGGTAAATTCAGATTCCACAGAGCAGGGTGGGTATATAGGATAAATGTCCACATCGATGTATTTTTTGTCACAGTCAATTTCTTTGTGTGCAAGGCTAATGCGGTTGTCTGAATCATCCCAGCAATGCAAGCTTTGAACACCATCTTCGTAAATACGCTCGCAAGTACTATTACATTTCGATAATGCTCCTGCATACAGAAACCGGCGTTACTTTCGTTTTCGAAATGGGAAAGGAGCTTGCAACAGATCTAAGGCCACGGAAATCTTACGCCCACGTAGCGTATCGATGGTAATGACACGTTCCTTTTTGGTGAAATCAAAGACTATCCTCTGCCGACCTTCGTCTCCCTTTTAATATCATCGGCCTTGTGAAATTGCCCATATCAAGCCGGGCCCAACGGGCATCGCTCACATCGCTTCCATACACATAATTGGGATCGACGAAGCCAAAATTAGCGAATGCCCGGTATTCACGTGAATCTTCTTGAAATCGACCAAAGGGCAGATCGATACCCGTCTCTTCCTTCAGCTCACGTGGCGGCCGCTTGCTTCGGGCCTCTCGTTCTTCAACATCAGCGAACACCGGGTAACGCCCAACATCTTTGTACGAAGATTGCCACGCTTTACCAGGACTGAAGCCGGTGAAGGATGACCCTTGGATCTTTGTCACAATCCCGATATCAACCGTCGATATCGATAGCGCATGCTCGTATGCTTATCCTATTTGTTGGCCCTTCGATTGGTCATCAGCAGGGACACTGTAAAGGATTATGCCGGTATCGTACCTTCCTTCGCATAGATCGCCATGACGCCTGTGCAATCCGGCTAGAACATGTTCTGCTGCGAGTAAGATCAGTACTAAGACACCACGAAGGCAATAAGCACTCACCGACTCCATCCGCAACAGTTATGGTCGTATGGGCAAAGAAAACTCTTGCAGAGAAAAATAGGATTTGGTCCTGCGCAATGGCCGACATCTAACCATTGCCGACTATAACATCAAAAGTGCAAAGTTTCAACGTTTGAAGTTGTAAAGCTTTATAAAACATGTCGTGTTCACACGACATTTTGATGTGAGGTGACAATTAAACTACATGATTTAAAGCAGGACCTAAATCGAAGCAGTGAATGAGAAGCAACCAGTTTTGTATGGTGCAGTGAATGCGGGGGCGCAGCCTGAGGGTGACGTGTTCTATCTGACAAGTGAGAATACGTTACCACCTAAACGCAGTCCGTGCATAACCCACCGTTCTCCCTTTTATCTTTGTCACCGTCTCGTTTGTCGTCAGTTCGTGAGCCGGTCGTAGATCCATTATGGCACAGCATCGCAAGAAAATCCTTATTAAGGTTATTATCCTTGGCGATTCGGGGGTTGGCAAGACCAGCTTGATGAACCAGTATGTGAATGCCAAATTCAGCTCTCAGTACAAGGCCACAATCGGAGCCGATTTTCTTCAGGTACGGCTATGTTTTTTTATAGAATGCTTGAGCTAGTTATTTAATCTTTTTATTTACAGAAAGAAATCGAAGTCGATGGAAAAGTGGTCACAATGCAGATATGGGACACTGCTGGTCAAGAGCGTTTTCAATCTTTGGGTGTTGCTTTCTACCGAGGCGCTGATGCTTGTGTTCTTGTTTATGACATGACATCTGCGAAAAGCTTTGAATCCTTAGATTCTTGGATGAAAGAGTTTCTCGTCCAGGCTTCTCCACGGAATGAAGACACCTTCCCATTTGTTGTTTTGGGAAATAAATCTGATCTGAAGGAGCGGCGACAAGTATGTCTTTGATTTTTGGTTTTCAAGCTATCTCAGTTAATGATGTAGGTCTCCGAAGCGAAAGCGAAGCAATGGTGTAAAAACAATGATGACATGCCTTGGTTTGAGACCTCGGCAAAGGACGCGACCAATGTTCAAGAAGCATTTATTACTGTTGCTCGACGAGCCTTAGAACAGGAGGCCGATGAGAACCCTATTTACATTCCTGAGACGATTGATCTTCACAACACCGAACGACGGTCAGATACTTCGCTCAATTGCTGTTAAATATTGCTCTTCGATCGGTCTTGCCGAACGCTGGTGTGAAGCTCAAACCAGCTACTATCGATAATAGCGACCAGCGATGCGACTTACTATGTTCTACTATATTGTAATACTATTACATCTTGATGGATTATTACTGCTAATGCTCTGTGTTGCTCTTATGTAATGCTAGCTTTCTATGGGACATTTTTTCGTTGTCGCCCCGCTTGCTGTTGCCCTTTAAATCTCCTGCTTTGCATTATGTTCAGAAATTAGAGGCTCAAAAGCAATGTACATGGTTGTGATGAGAGGTGTTTCTGAGTACTTCATGAGCAAATTTCTAATATGAAGGCAATCGAATATGACGAAGATAATTTATATACAACGTTTTCAGTTGGAGAAAACTTTTAACATTATGAATTTAATTTCAATGAGATTTCACAACCAAACACAGACCGAGCTGGAACCTAAATACATGCTGGCTATTCGTTTGGCTCGAATCTGGTTCCGTATAATTCGAACGTTGCAAAGTCCAGCTGATCTAGCTGGGCCGGCGCCGATTGTACGTTCGGTAGATGATACCTCTGCTGACTTCCAGGTCTTGAATACGGCGTTCGTGATTGCCGCATTATTACAGCGCCGCTGTCGAGTTCTTCGACTGAGTCTCCGACAGCGGTGACGGTCGGTTTTTCATGGCGACGATGTCGGTCTTGCGGCCGTGCCCGACGGCGAACATGAGGCCGGTCAACGCAAGTCACCGCCTTGCCGGTGTCTCTGCAGCGTTGGCATGGTCGTCGTAGATCACATCCAAGCTTGTTTTTCGCACAATGGACACAGGCGATTTTCGTCTTGTATCTCGGGTTGGTTGGCATTCGGTCTTGAACGTCCATGTCCACCAATGCTTCTGATGAAGACGATGGTTTGACTGACGGCGCCATCTCTTGTTTGATATTTGTCAATGGCGGCAAACTTGCAGGTAGATGAGCATGCAGGTCGATTTCAGAAAAATCGCCATCTTGCATACGAATAACGTGGTCAAATATTGATCCCGAACTCATATCTTGGCTGCTAATATCATATGCATCATGAAAGCTGATTGGCTGATGTTGTAAGGTATGGTCAGGATGAACAGGTTGCCTTTCTGAATCGTATTGCAAATACATTGATCCGGGTTCTAGTCCCATGCTGGTCCCTGCTGTTGGTGTCTGATCCAGAGCCCAAACAGGGTGTACATGACGTTTATATTCTTTAACTAACTCGTCAGCCCTTTCTGCGCTCTCGGTTGCCGTTGGTTGATGACCGGCCGAGCGGTAATATGCTGAGCCGAGCATCATAGAGCTTTCTGAATCGAGGCTATGTTCAGAATCGGAGCCTGGCATTACGATTTATTTTACTTTGCCGAAAGCAAGTAATCCTCCGATCGGTCCGCATCAATCTGCTTCACATCTGAATCAGAACGGACCATGGAAATTCCACAAATTCCTTCTCTATATTCATTGAGCATCGGCCATTCATATTAGAAATCGATCGATATTCATTGTTCCAAATGCATTCAAAACGCCAACAGCGGATCCGCTTCTGCAGAATCCTTCATTGCTGGGTTTAGTTTCAATATCGTGCTTCAAGCTTTTGCAAATACATCATTCGTGCAGAAGCCACTTTTATGCGCCGCTGCTCGAAACATGCGATAAACTTTAATAGCATTTTGGTGTTTAAAATTTAATTATCATCTTGGATTTCTAATGACCGTAAAATCGATGCCCTATTTCAAGTTCGAAGTTGGATATCAACTCGCTAAAATTTCCGTTCACCTGGCGCTGCAATGTGAAACTTGACTTGTTTTTTCAAACTTTGATGACCATGCGCCTTGCAAACATTATAAATTCTTTCTTCGCGCTTGCACCTGCTCTGGATACCGTTCTCTCCTAAAAAGCGAAGTGTAGATGCGTAACAGCTGTATTGTATGGTCTTAGGTAATATGAGGCTGCAGTATGTAATGATAGCGGGTTGCTCTTAAGCAACGACCTTCGGCTCTCCTTGACCTTGTTACATTGTTAAAGTCGCCTTGTAGTTAGGCGTCTATCAATCATGTCGCAGACACGTTTGAATGTCTTCCCATCGCGCATGGCTCTGCAGACCATGAAAGCGAAACTGGTCGGGGCTAAACGAGGCCATGAATTGCTTAAGAAGAAATCAGATGCCCTCAAGTCCAAAATCAGGACTATTACAAAGAAAATATACGAGGTCGGTCAGAAGTTCTGAACTGAACTTCCTTTATAGTTCTTCTTGCAGATGAAGAAGAGCATTGGTGATGAGATGAAGGCGGCAACATTCTCTCATACCGAAGCGACTTGGGCGGCTGGAGATTTCAAGTTGGTACACTGCCAGGGACCTTTTTTTATGAAAATTTGACACACCTTCAATCACACAGCAATAAGGTGCTCAGTTCTGTTGAGGACGCCTCCTTCAAAGTACAAGTAAATATAGAGAATGTTGCTGGAGTTAAAATTCCAGCATTTAGCCCGACAATAATCGAGCAAAATGGTAGTTCAAATGATTTATGTCCAGTTTGTAATTTACATGACTACTAGAAAATATTGTATCGCTTTCTAAAGGTGGAAGGCAGATATCAAAATGCAAGGAGGCTTTTACCAAAGTGCTCAATAAACTGGTAATTGTAGCATCGCTGCAGGTAAAATTGTCGGTTCCTTCGCCAGCTTTCCTCATTCTTCTTATAGACGTCTTTGCAACTTATCGATGGCGCCCTTAAAATTACTAATCGTCGTGTAAACGCTTTGGATTTTGTTGTTATCCCAAAATTAGAAAATACCATCGCTTATATTGTTAGCGAACTTGACGTAAGCTTCTGTGCAAGTTAATTCGTTAACTGCCTAATCATTTTCTTGTTAGGAGTTGGAACGCGAAGAGTTCTATAGGTGCGTATTCGTTTTCTAGCTTTTATCTCATGATGCTGAACTTGGATTTATAGGCTGAAAATGGTTAAAGCTCTAAAAGTTCAAGAACAAGAAACAGCTGATGAGAATAGGAGGAAGTCGAAAACTGCTTTAGGTATTTCACTGCGTTTGGATAGACATGTATCGTTCATAATTTGGCTCAGACGACGATACAGCCGTGCTGAATGCCCTCGATGAAATTAGCTTGGTTGGGCGGGCCCCTGACGATGACATGATACTTTCTAATCTGGCCGATTTCCATTAAACCACTACTGGCACTCTATGAGACTAATTTTCTGTTCCAAAATATTGGCACATGATGTGATTGGTCTTATATCTGAACAGACTTGTTTATTGTATGCGATCAGTCTTGAGATGAGTTTGCGTGAAATGCTGCACTGTTCGATGACACGATGTCTCTCTTGCTCTAGAAAATGTGTATGTATGCAAGCTTATTGCTGCCACGTGAATCCTTCAGGACCTAGGAAAAGAAATCGTTCTCAAGAAACAGCTTATATTACCATTTACCTCTTGAGGCTTTTCGAATACGTTGCATAGCCGGCAATGAAACTGAACGGAAGCTACTCATACCGCAGACTTCCTAGCCTTGCAAACTCTCATGAGCGAGAAATGTATGAACGTGTTGAGTCTGAATATTGATAATTCATCAATGAAGGATCAGACTTGGTCCGGCATCCTATTCTCATTAGGCTGCCTAGTCTGGATTGCAGCTGCCTTTATGTCCACCTACTATACATTCAAAACAATTGAATACGCTCTGATTGCCGCCGGAGCTGTGCTGTTGATTTTGAGCCTAATCTTGATGTCACGGCTCTGCATGCCGTCTTCACAACTGCAAACTTCATCCACACCATACCCAGCGTCCTAACCCAGAACAAAAAATCGCTCGGAGTGTTGTTTACCTGAACGATTCCACTTAATGTTGTAAAGTAAACTTTAAATTGTTTTGAGACTCGCCAAGAGCTTTTTCGTGTTTACGCTAGAGAAGGTGTTTTAGTTAATTTTGAGAAAGAGCAAAAGAATTCGTTCTGAAGTCGTTGTGCTTATAAGATAGACCGATCCATGCCGTCGGACATTGAGAAAAACAACAAGGACCTTGCATCGTTGAAGCCATTGTTTGATAAGCCTCAGAAAGGGCTCCTCCAGAGTGGAGAAAAACAGATTGTGGATAGTTATAAAGGTGTGTTTCGAAGTGTTGAATATTGAACGATAAAACTTCCTAGAGTGGCTATCCACATCATCATTGAGGTTTTTCAATCGTGAGACAGTGTGAAAGCAGCAAGGAGGATGGAGAATCTGCCTTTGATGCTGTTATTGCATTTGTCACGAAACTTCCAACATCCATGCTAAGGTGCGCCGCGGCCATGTCGGAGTGGGACCTGCGGACCCCATCACCCATCATCAAGGGCAGCTCTCTCTGTTATTTCCACCATCATGTCCAGCATACGCCTGCTGTCGCTGACCCGAGTCCTGGGTTGTCGTCTAGCGGTCAGGCCTGCTCCCAGAATGGCATTCCTGTCGACTAACAGGACCAGCAAGGCCAGTGATGTCGACTCGGAATCCCAGCCTGTATTATTTTGCACGTTTGCTCGGTTTTCGTCTTAACCGGTTATAGGAAAAGGCAGCCGCTGATCAGCCTCCGGCTGCTGAAAATCCCACATCAACTGCTGCTGAACCGTCTACCGCAGAGCAACAAACGGAATTCGAGACGGCCAGCGCCCCCAGCATTGCTGAGCTTGCCGACCTGATCGCCGAGAAAGACGTAAAACTCGTTGGAGTCACAGATAAATATCATCGCGCTCTGGCGGGTTCGTTTCATATCTTCTCACCGCTGCCATTAAGTTTCCTTAGAAATGGAGAATGTTCGAACTAGATCGCGACGTGATGTTGAGAACGCCTACAAATATTCGATCCAGGGATTCGCCAAAGACCTTTTAGAGACCGCCGACAACCTGAATCGCGCCCTCGAAAACGTTGATCAGACCAAGTTTGAGTCGAATCCTGACCTAAAGACACTATTCGAAGGCTTGCAGATGACAGAAACCGGTCTGAGCAAGATTTTCCAAAAATATGGTGTAGAGAAGGTCGAGATCATGGGATTCTGGATTTTAAATCGTTGACGTTTTCTTGTAGATGGAAGTTGGAGTAGGAGCGCCATTCGACCCGAATTTCCACACTGCCATTTTCCAGCAGGAATCGGTTGAAGCGACGCCTGGCACCATCGCTACTGTGGTATCAACAGGTTCGCTCTTCTTGTGTTTTTATTCATGCCGCTCTAACTGGATCGAAATGATAGGCTACTTGTTCAAGGATCGTGTGTTGCGTCCTGCCGCT
Source organism: Polymyxa betae (assembly GCA_003693705.1). Classification (NCBI taxonomy): domain Eukaryota; phylum Endomyxa; class Phytomyxea; order Plasmodiophorida; family Plasmodiophoridae; genus Polymyxa; species Polymyxa betae. The sequence continues at coordinate 59,288 of RBZT01000176.1, forward strand.
GTCGGCACGTTCAAGCAGGCGCCGACGCCGCCATCGCCTCCGAAATCTGAATAAGTTGCCGGAAATGTTTCCTTTATTAATCGTAACCAAATAAATCTGTTTAGACAATGTGTAAATATAAATCATCGTGCTCTCATCCATTCCACTATTCTTGATGTAATGCTGTCGAATCAGTGATCTTTTAGCTTACATCACGAAAGGCATTTTCCTCAGCAATGTTATACATTGATATGTTGCGAAAGCAGAAGTCCCCTGTTCGCAGTGCGAGCTTTAGCCATTCGGGTTTCGGGTTCGTCTTGGACTGCCGTTTATCGCCATGTTCCGATCTGTGTTTCAACGGCAGCTGGGTCGGCGGCTAATCTGGAGCGGCGCTTCGAATTCGGTCCAACCGATCACTTGGGCACGCCTGGCAGGCTTCGGCCTCGTATCGGCATCGTTGCTGGCGTCGTACCAATACATTAAACAGAAGAAAGTCAACCGAAAACGTACAGTCGAACGTATCGATCTGGACCTTGCTGATTCGCTTCAGTATCGGAAAGCAAGACGATTGGTAAACCGCTTATTGGCGGCCCGTTCCAGCTGGTTAATTCGGAAGGTGCCATTGTCAGATCAGTGGATCTGCATGGTCACTATGCGATCCTGTATTTTGGCTTCACACATTGCCCCGATCTTTGTCCCACAGAAATGTCCAAAATTACAAAAGCTATCGAGCTCATTGGTATCACAAGTTTAGTCTCGCAAAGCATCGTTGAGATTGCAACTTAGATGAGGCGCGTTCGAACACCGATCCACAAGTGATTCCAGTGTTTATATCTGTTGATCCACATCGTGATACACCTCGAGTCTTGCAAGAATATAAGAAAGGTTCGTAAATATTGCTATTGGTATGCAATGAGCTCTTGATGATCTGATAGCATATCATCCACGACTTGTTACTTTAACAGGCTCTATTAACGATATCACGAGTGTTGCCAAGAAGTATCGAGTCTATTTCAGTGCTCCCGAAGGTGAAGATGAAGACTACATGGTGGACCATTCCTTATTTGCCTATTTGATCGGAACGGATGGATCGGTGAGACGTTATACTAGCCCATCGGCGGTCAGCACTGAAGTTTATAGGTTGTGGAGATATTTGGACGCGACCTAACTGCTGAACAGCTGGCAGCCAAAGTTGCTGCTTCTATGGTACAAGATCGTTTGACAGAAAAGGAGCGCCAGGTAGAGCTCGTGGCAAGCCCCGGTCCTGATCGAGTTCAAGCTCACGCGTGATGTTTCACATTATCAGAAGTTGCATTACGAAGCTTGAAAGCCGAAACTCATGCACTCTATAATCAGGTCGATAATCGTTAAATAATGTGTTTAAAATCTGTCTTATCAGATTCTGTATTTCTTTGATACTGCTTTGGAACGTATAGTACTATTGTCTACTGCTGTTATTCAGACTCATGCCCTGATTCTGTTAATGACGCTCATGTTTCCAGGTAATAGATCAGCCGCCGTCGTTGCCCCTGAAGAAAGTCAGGCTTAGAAGAAAACAATATAACAACTGTCGATTTATAGATGAGACCTGTTTATGCTGCTCTCTGATGTCTCTATATACTGAGGATTCGCTATCAGCAAATCGTAATTCATCACTGGGATATTTGTAAGGAGAAACTGAATTAAATTGAAGCCGTCCTACTGACAATGTCGAAAGAATCGACGAAATTCGACCTTGGTTGCCAGCGTCATTCAGTGCAGAATGAATTTGGTGTTTGATCTTGAGATAAATTGTCGACCAATAGCACGCAGACGTATTTCATTCCATAACTCAATGTTGCCTGTCTAGGAAGCCATGATGCTGTTAGCTACACCAGCGAGCAGCATTGCTTTCAGACAGGTTTGGCAAGACTGCCAACCGTTTGAGGATTTTCTTCTGATGAACATTTCGCTTCCTCACTTCAACAGACGACGGGTGCTCGACCAGCGGGTTGATTTCGCTGATCTATTGCACAATATCACGCCATCTAATCGTGACAGCCTAAATCTTTCGTATATATTGTGCCGCCCAAGAAAACGTCTGGAAGCTTGGTGTTTGGTGCCCGTTTGACCTCTCTTTCAAAGCGTGTTTGGCCTGAACGAAAGTACCAGATCCCTCATACATGCACAGCTCGCCTAACCTTGCCGTTCCTCGTGCTGCCTGACGTTTCGCCTTTTCTTAATCATCTGATATTTTAGAGAGGGCTAAAACTGCAGCTTGGCTGAGCAATGAGCAGGCAAGGAGACAATATATATCTGCCGGGCTGTTTGAGTCCCATCGTTGATCGTTGACGCGATTGACGTCTAATCGTTGCGGTTCCTCTATTTTTTGGGACATCACTTTAGTGTTTATGGATCTATCAACGATCCAACCACTCTATAGGAGAACTGCAAATCAAAAATTGATATCAAGTCGAAGCAAGCCTGCACCTCTTCCGGGATATCATCGAAGAAAAAAACCTATCTACGGCCCATATTCCAAGTTTCTGTTTGAACAAGGAGCTGCTTTCAAAGGGCATCCCAGTCCCCTGTATTCAAAGGATCATGAGCCACGAGCTAGGCCGCCTAACGTCCTGCGTATCTGTCAGTACCAATTCAAGCGGCTGAACGGTTCATGATGCGGGAGTTTCGACTCTCGCAGCGCCGTCATCGTCCTTAACTCGAGGGTGACGTTGTCTCGTGCCGGTCATCATGTCGGGTATCTCCACCAATCTGGTGAACGGAGATCGTCTCAAAAAAAATGTTCGAGGACGGTTTTTGGCGTTTGAAATTGATCGAGTTTGCAACTCCCAGCAGTCCGAGAAAGGCAATCAAATCAACCATCTCTAGTCCAGCCTAGTGATAAGGAGATCCAGGAGTTGGATCGCATTGAAGAAGTGCCGCTAGTATTAAGCGATCATCAGCGCTGGACAAGATGTGATGCATGATTCCAAGAGCGGGTCAATTTTGGCTTTGCTGAACATCATGATAGCGGCCGGTTATCAGCTGTTGCTGTACCTTTGTGAGACAGCTCGATATATTACTTGCAGACACTGAAGTTATTGAATTCTCTCACACGAACAATCTCATAAATACCTACATGTCACTGAACCAAACAAAACACGCATACAAAGAGTATCATCAATGGTACAAGTAATCTCATTTCGTTGAAACGATTGCTGCACATGAAGTGTTCAGAATCGTCGGCCCTCTTCTACATAAGCTGACTTACTACTCTCATAGTAAGGTTACGCTTACACAATTGGTTTTCAAACTGACTCGATCAAGAGCAAGAAATTCCTGGTGATGATCATCTTCATTAAGCTGCTCAGCTCCGTCCATCGCATTGATCAGCTTCGACAAGGAGGACACCAAAGAGTCAAAACAGACCCGCAATGTTAGCCATCCCTGTAACCAACAATCAAGAAAGCACTATCGTCATACAAAGCCCTCAGCATCTACCTTAAAGGCAGGGTAGTCAACTAATTCACGATGTCGCTATCGATTTCCGCCTTGATTCAGTATGGTGAATTTATTATCCAGATAATGCTATCAACCAAACCCTGATGATTCCATCAACGAGATTGCGCCTTCGGAATCCGAATGAATTCGATCTTTACTACAAGAAGGGCTTGCACTTGATCTGGGTTTAAACTGGTAATATCCATCTTTGATTTATGAATATTTAGGATACTGTACATTAGCATTTATCTACTACAACAAACATGTGCAATGAACTCAAAACTCGGAATCTCAGAATGTTGCGACCATTCGATTTCCAATTGTTAGGTTCATCATTGTGTAAACCTTAGCTTTAGGAAGGCAGAAACATTCATTGATACCCCCCTGCGATTCTGTCAGCGGGATTCTTCCTTAACTGCAACAATCGGTTAATGATAAGCTCAGTCGAGAGATTGCTACAGACGTAGAGCTCTAAACAGACCTGTTTCAACAGTTCTGTTTCTGGCGCTTTCGAATCAGTAATGGAGGAATATGATCAAATACAGCGGATGTACCTCATTAGGGATAACAGCTCAAAGAAGAAAGGTTCTGTGTGCTAACGGTTCGAATTCGTTGGAAAAAGGTCCAACAGCAACACGCGGCTGCTAATGCTGCCCATTCGAGTATCGAGAAAGAATCCATTCCAGCTGAAGTCTCAAGCTCTAATGTCAGTGTTGAGTTGATTAGTGAGAAAGGCAGGATTACTGACACAGGCCGTTCGACATTCTGCCCTTTCAGCTTTCGATGGTAATGTAGTGGATTACCATGGCCATAACGGGTAACTGAGAATCATGGTTTAGGATATCATGGATGCTGTAAGAAAACATCATCATGGACAGAATCGGTAAAGTCAATGCTGTGACAAGACTCATAATCAAGTTAAATACTACATTGTCATTATCTACTTCATGTTCATCAAGTTGGGCTCTGGCAAAACAAGATAGATGCCCACTGTCGCTATTGTATTCAGGATGGCGATTAACGGTTTGGTGGTCACATTCATTCTCTTGTTGTAAGACTAATGTCTTGCTGCTTATTTCAGCAACATTGAAATTGAACTTCTGTAGTTGATGGATCTAGGTTTATCACAGCTTGTGGTATCATCTGTTTCTATTGATGCCTATTGTAATCAGACGTTGTATCCCACAAGTTGAGCAAACACACCTGCACTAATTTGATGCGAAATCGGGTTTTTGAGAGTACTGAAAAAAGAGAGCTCAAAGAAGTGAAGAGAGTGGTCCGAGCATGGCTAATAATCGTGTTATCCCATCAATACGATCACGAATGTCGCTCTATCTGCAAAGTAAACAACGCTTCGATATCCAATAGTGACAAACTTCATGAAAGCTTGTTGAGGTCATTACTAATGACGGATGTCATGAACATCAATGAACGATCCAGATGCACAGCAAGCTGTTGAATACGTGCGGTATATAACATTAGAGAGAGGTTGATGAGTGGCGAGGCTGCCCTGACGTTGAGATGAAAGTTCATTTAGACCAATGATGGCGCTGACCAGCCCGATTCTGATTCTGTTGCGTTTGTTGGGCTGATCATGGCGTCCGGGTTAGTATTCTGCAATATTCGATAACAGATTCTAATTTAAATGTTGCAGCCAATATGAAGGTATTTCCATTCCAACCAGACTTAATGTGAAGAAATGCCTGGTGTTCAAAGACTACGGTAGAATACAAATATAGAAATATAGTATAGAGGACAGATATGTGCTAAACTGCTTTATTACAAAATATTGCAAAACAGAATTCTGTGTCTGAACGGTGCTGTTGAGCAGCAAATAGGATTGCGACCATATCAGGATTTTAGGAGGGCGATCAGACTGACATATAGTTTTACCATCCGTGAAATTCAACATAAATGGTCCGAAGAGACCGTACGACGGAGACTGGAGCGGGCTCTAGGTATGTAACGTATTCGCCTCGGACTGACATGTGGACTGTAACGGCGCTACCCGGTTACCCGTCACGCTGATGTAACGCAGATAGACGGGCCGACCCCTCCCCCCGTTACGTTTCCCTTAATCATGACCATGATCATCTCTCTGTTGCTCACTCTGGTCGTGCTGGTGCTGGGGGCCGGCACGGTCCCACCCACAGCTTACCTGATCGCGTGGCACGACATCGATCATGTCAATATCGCGGTCTCGTTTCAGCTGGCCGAGGCTCGCGAACTGTACGACCGCCTATCCGGCGCTAAGTTGCTTAAGGTCGCCGACACCGACCAGGCCGTGGGCGAGTACGGCCCCGGGGACGACCTGCGTCAATGTCGGAATGCGATCAATAATCTGGGCTCGTGGCTGCTAGATCGGGTCGTGCAGGGTGAACATCGAGCGACGGTCCCTCTTCAGGTCGTAAATCGAGCTGGCAATCACGACTATGTCGTACAGGCCCCCTCGCTGAAGGAATGTAACTATATGGTGGTATGGGATCATGCTGGACAGGTTCGGGCAATAGGATTCCCGGATCGTGTACTGGCCCAATCGCTGTATAGACATCTGCGAGACTGTACCAAGTGCCTGATGGTGAAGAGAACCGATGAACATTCTATTCTGGGTGAATATCTCCCAAATCTACCTGGTGATTTATTCAAGGGAACATCTGATCGTGATATTATTGAAGTTAGTGGGAATCCATCCGTCATACAGCTATATGCTGCACAAGTTAGAAATCTTTTTCGTAATTATGGACAATAAATCTTATTTCGTATTCCTGTTTCTGGACATTTTCAGCGTCTTT
>RBZT01000844.1:0-22753 GCA_003693705.1 Polymyxa betae
CTCCGGAAGCCCGGAACTACCCAAGCCGGCCTGGACGAGACCTTGGGGCCTGGAATCTAATTATACTAAATCATAATTCAATTGTGCTCTCAATTGTAAAGCCTTTGTTCACGTAAGAGACAAACGACACAAATGATCACAATAAAGGTTTCCTTCATTGCTTGACAGAGACTCCGAATGCTTTTCTACAATATGATCTTCGAGATTACGCTTCCGAGAGTAGCTGCAATTAGCATGAGAATTTATTCTGTATCCCTTGGTGTTTCTCAGGAATATGGCGCTTTAGATTGCTGGGTTTAGAGAACGATCGGGCGCACAGACTGCAAACAGCCTGCAACGACATCCTAGGAGATCGATGATAGCACCCACGGAGATCGATGAGAGCGGACGTCTCAGACCACACCCTTCAAAATCACTTGAAAAAATTTAGTCTGCTTTCCAGAGCGCAGCCTGCGGCGCGGCCCTGGGAGCGCTCTGTAGTCGTACGCATCCACCCAATAGATGCTTGTGGGAATGGGCCCATCAGATCACTAACAATTAATTCTCCAATATGAGAGTACCTGAAAGGGGGCGATGACTTGAATGGCTTTCGAGGCATTTTTCCGAGTCCACAGGCTTCGCAAAGCGCAGGTTCTTCTGTTTTCAGGTCGATGACATACGAGTGTTTGTTGCCCAAGAATTGAACATCTTTGTGGTTTCTGTGACCAAGCCTGGCGTGCCATAGGTCCATTGGCAAGGTCATGCGCTCAGAGCTTGAAAAAAAGATGAGATTTGCTTTGCTTCCGGAGCATCTCGACTGTCCATGCGGTATAGGTTATCTGAACTTTTATTACTTTGCGACAAGATCTTGCCCTAAGGCTCAACGAAGTTTTCGCCGCTGAGTCTCGTCAAATAGTCGCCGTTAAACAGGAACTTTAAACCATGAGAGGTGGATTGCCCGGGAGATAACAGGTTCTGGGCCAGATTTGGCACGGAAAGGACGTGTTGTAATTGTAAGATTTTTTTCGGCCACCTTGATAGTACATGATCCGGAGGCAGTAGATTTGATGACAGAGTTTTCGCCAAGATGGATTTCTTCTGGTGTCGGACATTGGCGAGTATTGCTTAAACATGAAGAGTCGGAGCACATACGCACTGAGCATCCACTATCAACTAACCATGTATCGGTCTTTGCTTTTGAGGGGAGGGCAGCAAAAGCCGCAAAAACATAGGATTGAATGTTAGGGTGTTTATTGGAATCATTGATATTGTGACGAGGTTTCCATCCAGGAGGACCTAGGTGTGGATGTTGAGAGAAGCATTCGGTGTCAGTGTGGGCTAAATGAATGTGAACACGACACCGGCCCTTCTTGAAATTGGAAACATTGGCTTGACAGACAGGTTGGCTGAAACCCTGGCGGACTTCTTCATTAAGCAGAACAGCCGTGATTTTAGTAAGTGAAATGGTGTCGACGGCTTGAGAGTCCAAGGCCTTAGCAACGGCGGTGAACCGGCTGTCTAGGTTGGCAATGACCATTTCAGAGACAAGCTTGTCGTTGAAATCACTACCATAGCCTCAAAGTTCAAAAGCACGCTGCTCAACTTCACCAACATAATCTTGAATGGAACGGCCAGCTTGTGCACAGAGCATTAGGTTTCGTAAGCGACAAACGACGGAGGATAAAGAGGATGCATGGAACATATAATGAAGTTTCACCCAGTAATCGTGTGCAGTATCTTGTGATATGAGATGGGGTAAGACGGAATCTTCGACATTGAGCTCGATGATGCATTTTGCCTTGATGTCTACACGGTTTGAAGAGGTTGCAGGTTTTGTGTCGTCAGACTGTGTCGATTGCCCTTGACCGACCAGAGGATCGAAGGTGCGAGGATCGTATCGGATAACAGTGTCATAGTCTTCGTCTTGAAAGAGCGACATATTGCGGCGTTTTCATTGGGCGACATCATCTGCACCACGTAGCTTGGTGATGGAAATTGATTGAGTGGACATGGTGAGGAGGAGTTAGAATGATATGATAGAGCGAATGGGACTCTTAATCTCTTGAAGTCGTACAGGCGGAATACTATTTCGGATTGGTTTGAGAGAAGTGTGGCCAAGGTACCAGAATCTCTCGTGCGTAAGCACGGCCTTTAATCTACTTCAATGACAGAATACCAGCAGAAAGTCAGTGATAAGCGTGTATATATTAATGGATAAATTGGATGCTTATGTTACCTAACTATACCTTGAAGTCAGTATGGGACCTATTGGTGTCATGCTGGATGGGTATTGGATTGGAGCTCAGCACTCCGAAAAAGCATGCCATTCAGCTGGGGCACAGTGCAAGAGCAGGCATTCAACCACCTCCCTGATTGCCTCACATCGGCACCAGCCCTACGGTACCAAAAGATTTCAGTAAGATCTTTGTGAAGGCCCATTTTTTGTCTCCTGGCTATCGGCGCCTTTTTGACGCAGTTCGGCGACGATGGTAACAAGTATCCAGTCGCCTAAGTCTCCCGCCGATGCCAAGGCAAGGAATCTACCTATTCTGCAAGAAAGGGTGGGGTAGCGCTATATTATGCAATCAAGGTCTGGCGCCAGTACCTCGAAAGCCAGCACTGCAAGATCGTCTCCGACCATCTTTCGCTCGATTTCTTGAGGAAACCGCAAGACGATGCTATGTTCAAGCGTGTCGTAAACGAGCTGAAGCACTTCACCTTCGACATCGTTTACAAAGAATGCTCACGCCATGTTGACGCCGACGCCCAATTTCGCTGCCACCCGGAACCCTGCTGCGCAACAATTCCGACATCGTATTTGACGAACAGCATCTATTTCACGACATCATTGTCCTCAACCTAAACCGGAACTCGGAAATTCCTATCCCTGATGCGCAATCCGTAGAGGGAATAATTTTCCCTCCAGCTCTTTGAGGAGCCGTTGAACTTTTCCACCAAAACATTTTCCAATCTACATACAGATTCGTAAGATAGATGGAAAACCGAATCGATTGATATATAAAAATGATACGGAAATCTTCAAAGAAAAGTAAAAAACCTCACTCCAATAATTTAGGGGTTTGGAGCCAAGGAATATTCTAGGAATTGCGTTAGAGGGAATATTCATCCTTCTTAATTCAAAATGTTGATTGGAAGCGTCGAGGTCGATTTGTCCGGGATTCTTGGTTACAATCGGATTCTCCTGTGGGAGATGGCCTTCGTCGGCGGTGGTGCGTTTCCTGAGGCGTAGTTGACCGAACTTTGCGTCATCTCCTGCCGGCGGTGTTAGGGTCTCTCCTACGACGAGTCCTTTCTACCAGTCGGTCTGTTGTGTGGAGGAGAACCATTCACGCCTGCTGCGAGGTGCTTGCCAATTGAGCTCACGAACTGACCCAACAAACGTTGCAATGCGCGGACGTTTGGGAATCACAAATTGGACTGTGACGCTTGGTTGATAGTGTTGACTCTGAGATGCAAGACGACTTTTCGTAAACGCGTTTGTCGTCCAGCTGACCTATATTACAACTTTAACACATTCCGAGCTGGTGCCTTTGGAGTAATTTCTGTCTGATCGGTTGGAGATTGAGGACGTTCCTGCACGGTGGCTATTTCAATTTTTTAACAGCATCGTCCCTTGTGTTGATAAAAACAACACCAGGATTCCAGTTATCAAAAAACTCCTGCAGGAATTCTGAAAAGAAGACAGTTTGTATCACCGCTGTTTCAGTTGCTGGTACGTCGCAAAGGAAGGAAGCTCTTTCTCTAATTTCAATAGGCGTAAAATCATATGTGAGTTCATCAGGCTGACCATGAAAAAGCGAATAAAGATAAAGGCCCGAGCCGTCAAAGACCAAAAATCTACCATTACGTTTTTCAAAATCCTCGAGACCATCAACTGCCTGCAAAGTGTAATGTTAAAGGTGGTTCCATTGATTTGATCTGTAAACTATCATCAAGTGCTCTCAATTTATATAGAACATTACTTGAAATGATAGTAGCATCAGCTCCGCTGTCAAGAATTGCGTTACAGACCAATTTACCGTGGGCCAGTACGACGTTAAGTGTACAATCATTTTCAGATAAATTCCTGGCTATCTTCGCTATCATAATATATGCAGAAGATTTGGATGATTTATATACTGAGCGATTAGCGGTTTCTGCTCAGCAGCCGAAGGCTTTAAAGGACACGCTTTTATAGGATGGCCAGTTTTCTCGCATTTCAAACAAGTGAGAGTAGTGCGGGCCTTCTTAATATTAGGTTTAGATGAGGATAATGAGGAGGACAAAAAAGGAGCAGGCCGCTTTCCATAACTCGGTCGAGAATATTAAAAAACATTTTCATACGTCTCAACATTAATATATAACAACAACAAAACCAAACTTATCATCTTCCAGTTCCGATTGCTGCCACTGGATGAGATCTTTCATGTGCCGCTTCAATTCAATTGGTTGAATAACTTCACAGAGAAGCCGGACATAATTTTTCGGACCATTCCTGGAAGAGAATGCAGCCTGAAAAATATTTGATGCAATGAGATCATCGAAATCATGGACCAGGTGTGAACTCCAGTCACGAGGAGGCAAATCCATCCTCATTTTCATAGATGAGACAGCAGTCTCACGAATGCGATGAAACGAAGAAGCATCAGCTCTTAAATATTCATCGAATACATGGGCCAGTATCTCATCAGTGATATTCGTGCGGTTGATCCCCTCTGGAAGCTCCCGGAAATGATGATTCACCAGAAAGTTCATGAGGCTTTGATCAATCATGTGCATCATCGCCACAGGAAATGCAGAAGCACCAGCTCCACGACTTCGAGCATCTCCCAAAATATCTCGGTATCGTCGAACTTGCTTCTCAAATTCAATACTGGATTTGCGGTCCATTTTTGAAAGAACTGCAGTTTGGGTTGGTGGAAACATAACAGCCATATTAATAGCAGGCCCCATATTGACCCCATTACGGTCAATCTGCATGGCAGCACTATCACGGGCATCCCCATTTTCCCGTGTTCGCTCTTGTTGATCCATGAATGCAAAAATGTTTTCCAGAACCCCTTCAGCGATTTGTGACATAATAATAATAGCCTTTAGACTAAAGAAATTTCTTTGTCAGATAGTTACGTAACGAACGTTGTAGGCAGAATAGTAGAATGAATATATTGATAAGATATTAAATCACCAGGGCCCAATCATTGGTCGAACCGATCATCTCCGTTCCGATCGCCGATAGTCCGTGACCATAAACTTTAGCGTGGTCTGCTATCCAACACAGTTATTTGAAGAAACTGCGAGGCGAAAAAAGTGGGGTCGCAGAAGATGCGGAGGACAGAAGCATTTCTCAAAAATCAAACTGAAATTCTACTATTGTTTTCGAGCTTTTATCCCAATGGGTTTTAATGCTGAAACTATAGCAATTGATCAGTAAGTATCAAACGGTTCCAGATGACATGACCAGAAGTAATCCAAAATATATTTATTTAAATCAGTGTACGATTTAGTCAACACAATCATAGACGTGCCTAATACCCCGTTGGTACGCGGCATCTTATGATCCAACATTTTAATCTTAAGTCGTGCTTGTTATCTTTAAAAAATAAATTGACTTACGTACGTATTTAGCTCGTTTAAGATCGTTTGTCTAGACTCGACTCTTGAATTGGTTCTGGGCCCAGTCAAGCTTCCCGATCCTGTCAAGATCTCTGGTCACATCAAGCCTCACCTTCGTGATGAATGTAACTTCAATCAGTGGCTGTCTGCTATTCAGCACCCAGCAATTTCGTACCGATTCAAGAAATTCTTGACTACTGCTCCTCTTCCGTCAACCGACGACGACAAAGTTGGTGTCGAGACTTGTGAACAGCTCACAGCGATTTTGTTATTAACAATGGAACCAACAGTACGTGCCCAGCTCGCTGATATCGATCTGTGCCACCAAATCATGAAAGCACTTGCTGGACGGTATGGTGAGCCGTCACGACTCAAAGCCGCCGAAGCAAAGACTGCGTTTTGGCCTACCAAAATCGGCCAAGTTAAGCCAGTCGCTGCATTTATTCTTGAAAAGAAACGATTAATGGAGATAGTGTCATCAACAAAGAAGCTCGATGAAGCTGATCTAATCGACACAATCATGGCCAATTCCGCTTATTGTGTTCAAGAAATCATCGCTGTCCTACAATCAGACAGCAAACTTTCACGTGGAGCGCTGCAAACTCGCCTACAACTAGCGGAATCGGACGACAAAGTGTACGCTGCATAGAAAGCCACAGTCAATGTCCTTACAGGCAGACACTGCCGCCGACGCGGTCATGCCGAAAAAATGTGCTGGAAGAAGCACCCCGAGCTCAATCCACACAACAAAAAGGAATCTGCAAAGTTGCCGATGCGAATGAACAATACTCAAATCCTGCCAATACACCATCTGATTCCGATTACATTTATCGTGCAAACTGCTGTCTCTGCAGAGGCTCATGGCAAGCCGATTCTGGCTGCACAGACCACATGACAGGGTGAAAAATTGGTAAGAGAAACTATCGAAAACATCGTATTCCTGCTGTAACCGCAGACAACAGCCTGATATACAGTGCTGGACTCGGCCAAATCCTTGTTCGCTTTGATCTCCCATCCGGCTCGAGAAAAGAATGGATAAACGTCCTGCACGTTCCTGACTTTGATGATACGAGGCTGAGTTCTCTGAAGCAAGCAGTCAGCAAAGGATGGGCGATGGAGTTTCGAGCTGACCGCTGCACCATGACAGCACCAGATGAAAGCTTACTAGCTCATGGCATCGAAAAAAACGGAATGTAAAATATGTTTATGCATCTAGAACCAGCTCATCAGATGAAAGCCTTCCTAGCTGGCGTTCCGTCGAGCAATACAGATATTAACCTTTGGCATGATCGCCTAGGCTACCGTGCCATCCATTTCGACTGGTATCCAGATTAAGAAGTCGTCTCAACCTATTTTCGACAAAACCTTGCCCCTTAGGAAAAGCTAAACTCACACCATTCCCAAAGACGAGTAAGGGAAGGGATAACAGCCCAGGTGAGATAATTTGACTCGACGCCTCAGGACCATTCGAAGCACTCAAATTCAACGGTGAAAGGTACTGGATCACATTAATGGATGACAAAACACGGCATAAGAGAACGTGCGACGCTGCAACATTCATTAAGTTATATGTCACTTGGATCGAACGTAAATCCGGAATCAGAATCAAGCGTTTCATTGCGACTGTGCACCTGAGCTTGTCGCCGGACAAATGAGGGAATGGGCTGACAATCTAGAAATCGAAAATAGAGCTAATGCTCCTTACTCCTCCGAACAGAACGCAATAGAGACAGCCAGTGGTCATCTCGCCATCATGGCACGCGCTATGCTCCAGCATGCAAGGCTTCCGAAACTGTTTCTTTGCGTCAGACACCGTTAGAGATCGCTTTACAAAACCGATTTCGAAATCGGTGCATTTTATTCACAATGGTAATTATTCATTCCGACCCTGAAGACGGAGCTGGGGCCCGCGAATCCACTCTTCGAAATACCATCGCCTCGCTGAACACAAGACAATTGCAATTGGAGAAGGACACCAAGAAACGTTTCCAGAAGTTACACGAGGACAACGAGATTATGATGGATACTCTCATGTAATAAGATCTGTACCTTTCCAGCCAGACTCGGCTACCAACGACCAACGCGGACATCCTCCACCTCCTCTTAGAGAAAATGCTGACGATCAACAGAATCAAAGCGAGACCGCCGCCCGAGCCGAAGGGAAGAAGGGTCTGCCCCATTCCAATGGACAACAGGACGATCTCGCGAGGCCCTTTTCTCGAGCACCGGCACACCCCGCCCGTCGTCTTGAAACTGTCCACTTCCACCCAGAGGAAAACCCGTTGAAGTTCCGGCTGTGGTTCGACCGCGTAATCAAGTTCCAGGATCACTGCAGACTCAATGACAACGAGGCCACCGCCGAATTACAATGGTACGGCCGTGATATCCTCGGCGAGCGCCTTCACCGGATCCTCGCTGCGCGATCGAATGCTTCGCTCCCGACAGTATGTCAAGATCTAATCCAAGCTGAACTCTCAGCAGGAGCGGCTCAGCTCGCACGGCGATCGTTCAATAACTGCCGACAACTCGACCGCGAAAGTGGCTCTTCATTTATCCAGGCAGCCTCCGCTGAATTTCGACGATTCGATTGACCTTCTGAGCAAGATATATATAATGCATTCCTGTCCCAGCTGAACCAAAAATACTTCGGCGAGCTCCGAACCGACACTGCGGACTCCGGCTACTTACAAAAAATCGAGCAACCGGCAACTCGGCTGATTGCCGTCTTCGGCGCCGTTCGACAGATCGAGGCCTCCAAAGGCAAAAATGAACGTACCATCGAAGAGCTCACATCGAATAACAGGTCCGACGAGTCCAGTGCCAGCCGTACAGCCACCATCAACGCCGTGAACGCGAACACCACGGACTCGACGACCACCAGTAGGACGTGTCAACGCGCCAACAGACCCCACAATCACGACTACAAGAAGTGCTGTCACGCGTTGCATCACGTTCTCTGTAACAAATGTAAAAACCGGGGCCACTTGCGAAAGACTGCCCTACAGCCACTTCGCCAACCGTCGCTGCCGTCGAGACTTCCGCCTCGGAATCTGTTCGCGACGACTCCCAGGCCTAGGGACTCGGGGTGTTGGTATCATTAGACGCCAGCACCCGACTCAAATGGGGCCCCGGTTCGGATACAACCAGCGTCCCAAAATATGCGTTCGCAGACGACGACGAGCCGCAACGTTCCGGAGTATTGGTCGAGTACCCCATCGACCGGATGAAGGTTTCGATCGGCGAAGGTGATTGCGTCGCACTAATCGACTCTTGCTCTGCAGTAAACCTGGTCAGTCTCGTCTTTCTGAAATCCTAATCAGCAGACTACCTCTCCGGGTACCAACCGGCAGCGGCATCGCTTCAAGCACCACGCTTCAAGCACCACGCTGGTGGCTTTCGACGGCTCCGCTACTGTCCGACCCACAGGACACGTCCAGATCCCAGTCCGTACAGGCGGAGACACGGCCACCGATATTGTCTTCCTAGTTTCCGACCGGGCCGCACACACATTATTGCTCGGAACTCCAGCGATCCGAACCTTGCGATAAGTCATCGATTTTGAAGGTAATAAGATTCGTTCAAAGCTGACCGGTTTGTCCTTTCCTCTATTCAAACAATCCGAACGTCGCACTACAGCAACCTCGCTGAAGTTAGACTCTCGTTGTATTTAGCTGTCGAAATATGGCGACGTTCGGATTGTTTGACTAGAGGAAAGGACAAGACGGCCTCATTTTACCGCTTTGGTCTGAGTTACAAGTGGACGCCACGGTTAGGTTTTGCGACCCGAACGACCGGATCCCGAACCTGACTGCAGCCTTTCACGATCACCCGGACGCATCCCAAAATCACGGCATCTGTGGGGCGTACGGCCAAAATTTGGTCACTGAAGGGGCAACATCGGTTATAATCTCCAATCTCACCGGTGACGAACTTTGATCCCGCGATGTCGAATCATCGCAACCGCAACGCTTTAGTTATTTCCCCCAGCAGTTGACTTGAAGGTCATCTGCCGCTTGACATGCTGGTTAGGGGAGGTTCTCATTGGCTGGACGCCCGAGAACGTCTGCTGCTCGGGAGTCCCAATCCTATCGCCATTCGACCCTGTGAGACGCGTTCTCAGTTCCTGGACTAAACAAATGAGGTTACCGTAGTCCGGGCTTGCGTTAGAAATCAAAGCGCATGCCTCTTCATTTCTATGCACTTGCGCCAAGAATTTTGCACGCGAAGAGCCCAGCTTGGGCGCCACCTGCGCGTGAGGTTCATGGAGTTCTTCATCTGAAGTTGCCTGGGCAGCGCTATTGACACCAGCCACAATCTCCAGATCTGCTGGGGTCAGGAGTCCTTTCGAAGCGAAGTTTTAAGGTTCTTCGGGTCAAACCATTTTTGGTGAAATACAACTAAAAAAACGTTAGAAACAAGTCCAATGCGAATATTACAATAGTTACCGGCAAACAAATGTTTGCAATGATGACCACAGCTTGTGTAAACATGGCACGTACAACTCCAGCAATGCCGGCATGAACGACATAGCTGATAAGCCATGCAGGGTAAGTCCCTTTTGAAGGTGTCGCTGACACCATTTTCCAGATCAGCTTCCTCATACTGGTTGAAACAAACCTTATTGGCTTTCTAAAGCAATAAAACATTAAAGTCTACCTTCATCCAACAATTGAGCTTACCTCCGAAACAAAATACGATCTTGTTTCTTCAGAATTCGTCTGACGAAAAAAGTTCGTGCGTCGATGGCATCTCCAGGAATCTGTTCAACCTTATTGGCAGGGATTTGAACGGCTTTCTTAATTCCGGTCTGTAGAACGGGGCTGATTTTGATTTCTTTTCCTGTCAGTCTCCTGTTACAGACATCAGGCAAGCTCTATCAAACAAAGCAAATTCGACCTGAGATATTTGCTGTAGTATGACTCTTCGGCGTCCATCAGCATCCTCAGCCGCGGCTCGACGTAAATATTCTGCTTGCCCTTCATGAATTTATATTTAAAAACCCCTATGCCAGGATTCTCTCAGATGGATGCAGTTTTGAGGGGGCGTGTTGAGATCCAATCCAGCACCGATCCAACATGACACAATAGGTCCCATAATGACTTCAGGGTATAGTTAGGTAACATAAGCATCCAATATATCCATTAATTAATACACGCTTATCACTGACATTCTGCTGGTATTCTGTCATGGAAGTAAATTAAAGGCTGTGCTTACGCACGAGAGATTCTGGTACCTTAGCCACACTTCACTCAAACCAATCCGAATTAGTATTCCGCCTGTACGGCTTCAAGACGGAGCAGGATCGTTAACGGAGCAAAGACTTCTGCGAATCGGTCAATATAGATTGGGTAGAAGCCGGAATGACCAAGAAGATCGGAAGTGGGCTGTTGTTGTTGGTCGTGGGAACGATTTAACCTCATCAACCATTCGTTGGTCTGGATTGGCGCCTTCCGAATTGTTGATGTGGCTATGTTATTTCAAAGAAGTTGGGCGAATCGGCAATTTGTCAGAAGTGCTCGTATTGGGCTTGGCTTCACTAATGACGAAAATATCGCCAAATAGTCATACGTCTCAAATACAGCACTGAATTTAACGAGTCGTCAAATCTGAATGATTATATTGGTTTTAACGACGTCGCACTGTAAGCAAGTCTAGTTCTCGTTATCGTCAGATTTGGTGATAACGATAGGCCACGTTCCCAACACCATCCCTCACCGTGTCCAACGTCCACGCCACCCTGTCTTCGTCGACAACGAATCATCCCTGAAAACTTACTACCTGGTCAACACCATCCTTCCAAGCCCCAGTATCTTATTGATTGGCAAGGTTATATTCCTGCTGACAGGTCTTGGGGACCTGCAGAAAGTCATCGCTGAAGCCGTTCCTGACCTTGTCGCAGATTCCTATCGCCTTCACGCCGATCTTCCCAGTTCAGGCTTCACCGCAACACAACGCTCTCGAGAGTCGGGTACCCGCTCGTCTAGAAGGGGGATAATGTCGTGATTCACTACTTCCGTTCAGCTTCCGAGCTACCTCATGAGTCATCNNCAAGTATCGTGACTCACAACTTCGAACCTTTGCTTTTTCTGTTTCGAAATACAACCATTCTCGAATCTATTCGATTCTATTAATTCTTGTTCCTAGCCTTCGTTTAGTCTTCCTCGTCCTGTCCCAGTCCTCACAGTATCAGCGTCTTGTATTTGTGATGCTATAATTAAATTGTCCACATAGGTCGCCAAATAAACTCCAACGCTGCTGATGAAGAGGCTTGGGTCATGAAGCGACTTCGTGAACTTCAGCATTAGAGAAAGGTCCGAAAGGTAATCATATCGGGCTAAGCCAACCTGTTTTAAGCATTATTTGCCTTCTTAACTTGCATACTAGGATCTCTCCCTGATTTTCGTATTGTTCGAGTCCCTTCGGCTGCAGGATGTAGAGCTCGGTGTCCATGTCCGCGTTGAGATAAGCTGTATCGACATCGACATGCCATAAGTACCATCCTTGCGACTTCAAGCCAATTAATATCCTGAGGGGGCCTTCGCAGCAACCGGCAAAACCGTCTCGTCGTATTCGACTTGGACGACGAGCCTCTCTTTGAAGCGGTCCACTGTGCAGTCCACTTTAAACACCCGCTTGGATTTCATCGCTTTCCTTCCTTGTGGTAGTACGTTAAGAACGTCTCCACAGCAGACCAAAAAATGCCACGGTATCTGTAATTTTCAGAAAAAAGTACAGATTCTTCGTTCAACCCGGAGAACGGAATTTTATACCGCGATCTGTAGACTACGAGGGTTGGACTGCAAAACGAGTGGTTTCAAGCAGAAATGTGTCAAAAATTTCAACGGGGATCGAACTTCTCATCTGCTGAAGAGTGCCGTGACAATGTGTCTCATGATGCAACGACACGCGTTGGTCCAAAAGCGGCCACCCTCTGGGAGCGGGTCGAAGCGTATTTCAATGAGCAAATGGGTGAAAACTCTTCTTCTCGCTCAGCCAGATCTGTTGCTAGCGAACGGATCGCGATCTCGTACGCTGAAATGAGGAATTTGAATCCAAGTGGAGCCAGTGAGGACGATATGATTAACAAGGCACTGGAACTATATAAATCATCAGATTCTGATCAGAAATCGTCTGAATTTAGTTTCATCCATGTATCGTAAATTCTGGGAGACAATCATAAGTGGCAGGACTTGATGTCCAGGCAAGAACAGCCTCAAAGCGATGAAGCGTTTGAAGTTGGACGCGAGCGACGAAGTCTTGGACGTCATCGACGAGCGGGGCACCGAAAAACAAACAGTGTTCCAAAGCTGCAACCAGCAATTTGCGTTTAACAATTCGCAGGCTGCGAGAGGTCTGGTAGAAGCTCAACCTTCCAAATCAAAGGCGATTTTGTTGCAAGCGCGAATGACTCTGCTCTCTGGCAATCTTGATTCACTGGACGATGACGCCAAGCAGTTCTTCAAGCTTGCTCCTGCTGAAATCCTGCAATCGATGATAAAACAGCCTACTGACGCTGACGGACAGGAATGAACGAACATATATTTCAAAGACTGCTAAAGCCTACAATATCACTCCTCGCCTTTGGTCGCCACATTTCTTCCCCATCGCCACATTTCTTCCCCAATTTCGTCACGTCGGCGAAAGTTCGATGCTTCCATCGTTGTTGTTTTTGAAGCTTCTACCAGTTTCATAAAGGTAAAAGGATGTCGCATTCCATGAACGTCAGTCATAACAAATTTTTTGCTTGCGAAGGGACATTCTAATCCACGTTGGCGTTCGTCCTCGATAATCATGTTGTGCAGAATAACGCAGGCGGTCTAGAAGGTAATGATTGTCTGTTTATCCCAAAGACGACATGGGTTCTTCAAGACTGCGATTCGTGGTTGTATCACAAGCAAAAGCACGTTCGACGTCCTTTCACAAGCAGCTTCTTGCAGCTTCGAGTAATATCGTCGCTTCGAACCTTTTGGTTTGGATATAGTCGTCAGGAAGATTCGTCAATACGGATAGATTACGTTGACGAGCAGGCAGGCCATAGAACAATCGTTTCCATTGACAACAGACAGTACATGAGGGGATATTTCCTTCAGTAAGCGGTTCATCAGTGGTGACCGGTCAACGATATTGATTTCGTTGTTGGATCCTGGAATGCCAATATAGGCGTCCAACTAAATCCAGGTCGAGCGCAGAGAATGCATTCTGCGTACTGAAAATTGCGCGCAGCTCTAAGCCACAACCACCGTGAATCCGTTTGATTAGAAATCTTTATACTTCTAGATAAATCTCGGAGTTTCTTACCCTGTGTGCGACGAGATATTTTAAACGGATGCTTCCCCGTTCATCATGATAACGGCCGTGATACGATAGGCACAGGTCGCATCCACCGGTCGATTATCTACGACTTGGGCTTGCATTCTCATTCGCAGAATCTCTCAAACGTATTGTCTCGGTTTCGAAGTGTGATGATCACTCTAATGGGAGTCGGCAGACGGCGGTCAAGCGGAATTGAACCACACTTTTATTTCCAAAACAATAATGAACAAGAAGGACACATAAACAGGACAGGTCAGGACAGGACAGGACAGGGGCTGCGCAAACGACGCTTAATAGAAGCCGCACTTGCGTACAGAACGTATTGGACCGCTGCTGGTCAAAGCAGCTGTCTTGGAAGGAGCGGCCTCCCGGGCGGGTTGCGCCGGAGTAGCATCTTCATCTGTTTTGAGAGGCTGCGCCTCTCCGACTTCGTCAGGTAGGGTTTTAGGGTTTAGGGTTTTGATGTCGTGTGTCACGAAATTGCCCTCCCCCAAAGAGGACTGTGGCTGGGAAGAGATACGACGCCAGTAATCACGAATGACTTGTTCATCATTGAAGTTGACGCTGGGTTCCCAACTGTATTCGGCTGCAGGTTGGCCTTTCCATCGGACCAGATATTCGCGCTTGGTTTCCGGGCCACAATGACGAACGATGTGGTCGATAACAAAGGAGAGCGGGTCTTGCGACGGATCTTTTGAAACGAGCTTCATCTGAACCGGTGCGACAGCGCGCTGGTAGAGCCGCAGATCATGATCCAGAAGCTGGTAACTGCCGCCGCGAGTACGGCGAAGGACTTTATATGGACCTTCATAGACCGGCTGGGTCTTGCTTGAACGGGTGGGGTCCACAACCATGACATACGAACCAGCAGGAAAAGGATCTTTCAAAATACGTTTCGCGCGAGCGAACATATTGATGGCACGTGACGCGTGGCCGAGAAGACGATCTTCGACGGCCGGGAACAGGATGTCGGTCATAAATTGCATTCTTTCACGAACACGAAGGTAAGCTTGCTGAAGTTCAGCCTCTGGGTACACAGGTTCATTGGAATAATCCTCCAGCGGGTTCAGAAGACGACCGAGCATAACGCTCAAGGGTGCCGATCCGTGAGCAGCAGCGATCTTTGCATTCAAGAACATCTGTACCACAGGGACAAAGCGGTCCCATAGACGATTTTCACCGTCGAGTAACTTATGAATGGCGCGGCATGAAGTCTGCACAAATCTTTCGGCGAGACCATTGGCTCTGGGGTGATACTTTGTGACTAACCGGTGATCGATGCCTGAGTGCTGCGTCAAATAATTCATCAGCTGGTTGACGAATTCTGTGCCATTATCTGACTGGATGATACGAGAAAAACCAAAATCACAAAAGATAAGGAAAAGAGCCTCTGTTACGGACGATGCTGACTTATTTTGCAGCGCCCGAAGTAAAACGAAGCGTGTGTGAACGCAGACGACCACCAACAAGACGCTCTTGCCGGTTGTTGAGGCAGGGAAGGAAAAAGCGGTGTCTATCGCCACATGGTCCATTGGACCAGCGGCGGTTATCGGAGTCAGAGGGTGGAACCCCTGGCGTACAATCGAAAATCTTTGGCAGGGAATACAGCGCTTGACAGCTTCTTCCACGTCACGTCTCATCGACGGCCATCTCTGACCTTGTTGGATAAGGTGTGACATGGTGGCGGCGACACCGAAGTGTCCTCGCAGATGAGCAGCTTCAATGGCCTCAGATCGACGATCGTCTGGTAAAGGATCTAGCACACGCGGTTGTAATTCACCATGATGAACCGAAGCGGATGACGTCCAAGCGGATCGCTGAGGAAAAAGCCTTGAAAGCGTATCCGGTAGAATGTTCAGAATTCCCGGGCGATGAATAATTACGAAATTATAAGAGAGGATCGACTCCATCCAATTCGCCAATAAGGGTGAAACGTCCTTTTGCGTGAACAAAAACGACAGAGCTCGATGATCTGAAAACAGTTTGAAATGACGTCCCCATAGATAAAAATGAAAACGTTTCAGAGCAAAAACTACCGCCAGTAATTCCTTCTTCGATGCCGAATAGTTGCGCTCGGATGCATGCAACGCTCGCGCTGCGAACATAATGTACAAACGATTCTCGGTACAGTCGTCCTTTGCTTCATCGCAAAGATGATAAAGAGCTGCGCCAATTCCGACATCGGATGCGTCAGTTGCAACATAGAAGGTGCGGTCGAAGTTCGGGAAATGCAGAAACATTCCCTCTTGTAAGACGGCCTTGAGGGCTTCGAAAGCCCGAAGCCGATCTTGGGTCCATGACGATTCGTCTAGGTGCGTTACCTTGCGTAAGGACTCCAGCGGTGCCGCGAACGTCGAATAGCAGGGGATGAAGTCCCTAAAATAGTTAATCAGTCCCAGATACTTCTCTATTTCATTGCCAGATTGTGGCAGAGGCCATGACGCTACGTCGACTAACTTGCGACGGTCAATGGTGATGCCGGCCGCGGAGAATGTATGACCCAGAAGGTGTAATGAGGTCTTGAAGAGGTGCGACATCTTGATGTTGACCCGCAGGTTCACCGCCGTTAGACGATCGAGGGTATCAATGAGGTCTTCCAGGTGCTCGTCATGCGAATGCGAGCCCACGGGGATATCGTCGAGAAAGGCGACAGCGCCTCGCGAACCGTCCAACACACGCCGCATCGTCCGCTGTAGAACCGAAGACGTCGGAATGAGGCCGAAAGGCGTGCCGGCAAACATGATAGGACGGCCTGACCATATGAAGGCCAACTTCGGTCGATCAGATTCGCTTACGGGCAGCTGAAGAAAGGATTGCTCGAGATCCATAGCGCTGAATATTGACTTTCCGGCCAGGAACTGGAAAATCTCTGAGACCAGAGGAAGCGGGTCGCAGTCAGGCTTGAGAAGCCGATTGAGAGCACGGGGATCTATACAGACCCGTCCGGGTTTCTTCTCGCCTGTTTCCGGGTCTTTTTTGAGAGCCACCAATAGAGGAAGGTTCCATCTGCAGCTTCGCGGGGCATCAACGACCTTGCCGTTATCACGCCACTTTTGGACTTGCTGGTCTACAACGGGTTGGATGGCCTGGGCGATGGGATACTGGCGACGGTACACTGGTTCATGGTCACCTGTATCGAGCTCGACGACAGCTTCAGGTAGCGCGCCAAAGCTATTCTTGGGGATCGCTTGATTGCGGGCGAGAGCGGCCTGCAAGCTTGGATCGCTGATCAGAGGATTTGGAGCGCCACTATCAACAGCGAATCGCGGAAGGTGAGAGTCTTCCTCGGCATCGGGCGGCTGCTGCAATGCAGCTGGCAGACAGAGATCAGTTATAGCGATCCCGAGCACGCGCTGCAAATCCCGGCCAATGATGACGGAGATCCCAGACGGCGGTTCCCCGATGTCGAACATATAGCTGAAATACTTGTCTCCATATCGGGCCGGTACGACCGCCTTGCCTGGCCGCCGTACGAACCGGCTTTTAGCGACCAGCGAGATCATTTCGCCCGGGGCTGCATCTTGGTAAGAGCTTCGCACAGAATCCGAGAATTGCTGAAAGAGAGCTTTGTCAATAGTCGAATGGGAAGCACCAGTATCCACATATCCATCAACTTCGATACCGTCGAGGAGTATAGGCGTAAAGATGGCGGTTGAGTAGTCGACGCGAGCCGTAATGGTCACAGGCAGCGTCAGGCTCCGTCCACCAGTCGAGGCAGATTCATTGCTGTGAGTGCAGGCCGACGATGAGAAGAGCTGATCATAGCCTTCGACGGTCTCGACCTCCGCGGGCCAATCAGAGCTCGGATCCATCTGCTCGACGTGATGGTTGGCTGTAGCCGCGGTCGTCCGATTTTGGGCCGCTGCTGGTAGTGGATTTGGGCAGAGCGACGCTATGTGGCTCATTGCATGACATGACAGCGATGGCACTTAACATTGGCTAACATAGATCTGGAAGCATTCATACCTTTTGACTGAGCCATGGAGGCTGCACAAGTCGTGGATGAGGATGGTTGAGCTTTTGAAGACGTGTTATCAGCCGGCTTGGAAGCCAAGGCTCGGCATTCGGCGATAGAATGGCCACCCTGACCATGAAGTTCGCACTGGTCTGTTCGCGGCGCTTGATTTGAGACGCATTGGAGGGTAAGGAAGTTTGGTTAGTCGCAGACGACCCCGCCTGCGGTTGGCGAGAACGAGCAGATCGTTCAGCGGAACCGTACAACGTTAGCTGTGATATGATCTTTCGGACAGTATCAACACGATCCGGAGAACTGGCCTTAATACTGTTCAACCAGTGTACAGCCATCTTGGGAAGATGCGACGTAAACAGGGCGGTAAACTCACCGACCTTGTCTGGATTACGACGAGCCCGCCTCATAGCCGTTAGATATCGGTCACCGAAGGCCAGAAGATCTTCGCCCTGATTGCGATGGCATTAAACAAGAGCTTGTTCATAAAGGTGCGGCACGTCGTCATCGACGAAGTGTTGGATGAAACTGGTGCGGATCTCCTCCCACGGAAGACCCTTCCCGACCAGGTTTTCGCTGACCCAATCTCCCTCGGCCGTAACGCAGCAGGCCGCGAGAGCTTCCGGATACATTGAAGCCGGATATTTTTCAGCTCGTAGTCGTCGGACGAACTCAGAAAAGAAATCGTCGACAGCGCCAGGCTCCTGAGCACTGGGGCGCTTGAATCGCAGCAGACCCGACGGGAGCCTTGCCGAGTACGACGGCGTCGACGGCGCCGCCGTCGGCATGACGGTGACAAGCTGAGGAACGACAGCAAAAGTTGATATCGCTTGCGGTTCCGGCAAGTGGGCCAGTACGGCTTCCTGCGATGGACGTGGCCGTTTCAGTAACGCCAACGACCGTTCAGTTGCAGTAATTCGCTCTTGAGCGGCAGCGACTCGTTCAGCGAAAGCCCGAACTTGGGTGTCGAATGCAGTCTTGGCTGTTCTTGACATCGATTCCGTGCCCGACTGGAGCAGCTCGTCTTGTTCAGCCTCCAAACTCAGCAGAGCGTCCCCTTCGCGCTCGAGTCGACTCTCGATTTGGGCGATGAGTTGAGATCTGCGATGCGATCGTTCCACAGGGGTGGATATGTCGCTGCCTGCCTGGTCCTGGGACCCAGATTGACGGCGTTCGTTTTCAGGCTGGGCCTGTGCGCCGTCTTCCCCGAATTGCTCATAGCAAGCGTGGATCGGGACTCGCTTGAAAATAATGTGATGATCACTCTAATGGGAGTCGGCAGACGGCGGTCAAGCGGAATTGAACCACACTTTTATTTCCAAAAGAATAATGAACAAGAAGGACACATAAACAGGACAGGTCAGGACAGGACAGGACAGGGGCTGCGCGAACGACGCTTAATAGAAGCGGCACTTGCGTACAGGACGTACTGGGCCGCTGCTGGTCAAAGCAGCTGTCTTGGAAGGAGCGGCCTCCCGGGCGGGTTGCGCCGGAGTAGCATCTTCATCTGATTTGAGAGGCTGCGCCTCTCGGACTTCGTCAGGTAGGGTTTTAGGGTTTAGGGTTTTGATGTCGTGTGTCACGACACGAAGCGGTTTCGCATGTTCGGCGACACACGAAAGTTTGGTAGGACTTCACAGTTTGAGAAACCGACCTGCAACGAAATTCCACATCTTTGACCATGCTCAATTGTATCTTTCCAGGCCTGAAACTCAGAGATGCCAAAAAATAACTCATCAGGAATAATTTATCAGAATTTGTTATTCCGAGCCAAATCCTGAAGGAAGGAATTCAATTATTGACCTGCATTGAGAAATATATATGTTTATTCCTTCTGAGGAAATTATTAATGTTTATTCTATATCCGAATGGAGATATTCGAAGGTCCAAAGATGTCGATCACTTTTAGAAACAGTTGCATTTCAATATTGGCAGACTTTCACACAGGTTACTGATGGGGCGAATGAACTTTCAGTCGATGTAGCGAGACTCACTCGAAATTTTGGGTCGTTTTACCTGCTATAAAAGTGGGTCGGTGTATTTACGGTAATTGGAATAGTATTTCTTTATTCCGGACTTATGGATTTTATTCTCCTGGATTTATTCTCATGTGATAACGGAATATGATATTTCCTGAGAGCATCTCCAGCGCGGGCAACCCATCCTATTCATCCAAACCTATTCTCTGGACTCTGTGACTGAAATAGGTCAATAGGTAACCCTCTTTGAATCTTCATCGCATGATATCTATATACACAAATCGCTATACCTCTGTTGCAATGATTCGGGTGAACAATCTGTTTCTGAACGCGAACGCTCCTTCGCTAGACAGTTTAATCGATAATCCATTTATGCAGCCAAGAGATGGCCCTCCAGCAAAGAAGCGCCATGGGGGTCCAAATCCAGGGCGTGCGATCTTTGTTCGAGATTTTCAATGGGGCCATTTATCGATTGCCCGCGATTATCCCTTCGGCGATATGGGCACGCTTCGTTCGAATGCCTGAAGATTATTGCAAAGGAAACGAATAACGAATGTCATCGAAAATAAAGATAAATCTCCATATTTCTGTGAGACCTGCGTACAAATCACGCCCACAGAAGTTTTTCCTGAAGTACGCTAGACCCAGCCGGCAAGGGTGCTCGAGATTGTATCATCAAACCTGAAAGGACCAGTATACTAAGGACAAAGGCGGATATCGTTATTTAAACTCTTTTAGAGCATCCACAGCGGTTGCAGGATTTTCATGCGTGATTCCACTTACGCACCATTCACGCATAGAAAAAACGCATGGGGTGTTATTCCAAGCGGGTTTTGTACATTTTTTTGATTGCACCTTTTGAAAAAAAAATCGAAATTTAGTCACCAAAGTTTGGATAGTCGATAAATCTCGTCTGTGACAATTCTAAGTATATTGAGGTTGAACGCACCCGGTAACGATTGTACAACATCTCATGATTGCCGTAACCCTCTTGTTCGGGCGGAATAGCTGCATTAAAGGTGTCCGTAAAAGGCTCTGAAAGTCTTCGAGTCGCAGACCTTTGAGCCTATAGTTCTGCTGGAGCCTCCGAATGCTGTCAGTCATAGCCAAAGATCTGTCGAACTTTTCGAAGCCCACTAAAACGACCTCCAAACAGTTTCACAGACTTTTGAATTAATCCCTTTTCTGTAGTTCTAAGATTTCTATGGAAATTGCACATGATCTGTTCCCAGAGTCAAGTGCTGTATATTTTCAGGGCGATGGGAATTCCGAGCTAGCTCCAAGGAGTTCTCCTTGACCGCAAGAGAAGTTATGCATTAGGTGAAGACCAGCGTTCTGCGATCAGAGGTGGCTATAACCGGTTTACATCTTCCATTAGCTGATCGATTAAAAATTCAACAGGAACAGATCCATATTTTCAAAACAAAAAAATATAAATCTGTGTATTCAGCAATTTTTATGTGTGACTGGGTGATCTGGCAGACCTTTGCAAAGATCTGTTACATATACGGACAGCTGCAAAGATCTGCAAGTGACAGACAGTTAGAGGTCAAAGATCTGTCACATTTGCGGAAACCTTTATTGTTCCACAAGTCTTTCCGCTTTTGGTTATTGCCTTAATGATAGTGGAAGTCCAAACCACACTGAGGCTCTTGTCTTCGCTCGAGCTGAAACGTGGAGCCATTGAAACACAGATAGAAAACTAGAGAAAAATTGAAAATTTTCTCTAACGCATGCGGGTTTCCATGCGCCAAATCTAATGCACGAAATGATGCTGCGGGATTTTGGGGGCTTGCAAACACGCACAAGTGGGAGACAATATTTCACGCATGAGGGATTTACCCAATCACGCATGAAATCATGCAACAGCTGTGGATTCTCTTAACTGCCAATCTTTGAAATGTTGCTGGATTACCTTCTTGAAGGGGAAGAGTGCGGAAGAAGTTCTCGACGCGACAAGGCGTCTTATAACCGATGCACAATCCAAAACAGTGAGACGAATGACAGCAACTTGAACGGATAACGGATCAGAGTATATTCACAGCGACGTGAGTATGCTCTTACTACTGAAGAATATCAAGCAACAACGTACGGTGCCGTACTATCCCCAGCAAAATGGACTAGCTGAACGAAGAAATCTGGATATCATGTCAATGGCCACATAAGTCGTGATTAAATCATTACTACCGCACAAATGCTGGCCGCTCACTGTACGATACTTAACCTTCACGTTTAGCCAATAACCGACAAAATCGATCGATTGGAAACTCCGATTTCATTTGAGGAAAATTCTGGATATCGATCACATGAGACCGTTCGGCTGTCTAGCTTATGCTCACGTCGACAAGTGGTTACGAACTTCAATGGAACCTACATCAGGGAAATGTATATTCCTTGGATATGCCCGTAAAATTACGGACTCGAGCAACTACATGATAAGAGGTAGTGGTAAGAAGAAATATCTCTTTTGACGAAAATCCTCGTTAGGGCTAACAAATGATCATCATCTTGGTCAAGGCGGATCCTTTTGCAAAGAATACCGATTTTCTCGAAATGGACATGCAATATGTATCTTCAACAAGGCCGAAATATTACCAAGCTGCTTTGAAACTACCAAACAGACAGTTATGGCATGAAGCAACTGTTCGAGAAATTGAAGCTGTATCAGATTTTTTAACATAATAATATAAAATTCTGAATTCCCAAGAATCAGCGTACGCAGTTTGACGAACTGCGCACGCAAAGGCTCCTGATTACGGACGCATAAACCTGATGCATAACAAAGATGCGAACCTGATGGAAGTACGACGACGTACCTTAATATTTATAGGCTCGACTCACGAGAGGTCCGTACGGCATCCGTACGGACCGAGCTGGATTTGGGTCCTGGGATTCGAGCTGG
>RBZT01000693.1:0-27084 GCA_003693705.1 Polymyxa betae
GCAAAGTAGTTAGTTCCCTTCGTCCCCTTCATCTAACTTCAGTCGCTCCCCTTAATTACACATTCAATGTTGGCGCAGCCCGTGGTCCAACC
The DNA here is from genome assembly GCA_003693705.1 of Polymyxa betae. Classification (NCBI taxonomy): domain Eukaryota; phylum Endomyxa; class Phytomyxea; order Plasmodiophorida; family Plasmodiophoridae; genus Polymyxa; species Polymyxa betae. Next base: position 93 of record RBZT01000693.1, read on the forward strand.
TGAATGCGAAATTATGCTACCCCAAGTTTCGGTAGTCATTTGAGTTCCACCAGTATTTTTTGTATGGAGGCTCCGCCGCATTTTTGGCGCAGCCCACCGTTAGTTTTGGTGAAACTGCGGGTGACTACCGGCAATTTGGCTACGTTTACGGATACCTCTACAATATAGATAGAGTGACATAGTTTAGGCCACGGCTTTCAAAAGCGCGGGCAATTGGAACGTGTTTGGGGTTTCTGCACCAGTCGGCGCTCGACACTGGAAGCTTCCCATGTCACACATGTGCATGTGCGACATGTTTGGCGGTGCATCAATAGCTCAGCGCGCCGTATAATTCGACCCAGCTCATGCGGCAGCTTGAAGAGGGACAGCCGCCTCCTCGTAGGATCATTCTTCAATCTTATTAGGGGGTATCAAAGTTGAGTCGCCGCAATTTTTTTGATTCCGATCTATCAGCGCAGAGTTTCAACGTAAGATTCGAATCTAACTTAAGATTCACTTCCAGGAGGTGAATCTTACTCCGAAAATCGAATCTTAAAAGACGCAGCGGGAATAAACACAGAAAAATTTGCTGGTTATCATCGTTTCCATCCGTTTGAGTCACATGGTTCCTCCTTCAGACTCGCGATCAGCTACGCCAGCGAATGCTAAAAACAGCCGCAGGCGAACCTCAAAGCCAGAATTCCTTGCGATGATCCCATTCCTGGAAGTTCGTGAGAACTTCTTTTTGATCGAAGGAGGGGCAGCCGCCGGTAAGCCTATGACATCTGGGCAGAAATTGTCCAAAAACGAAGGCTATAAAGCTCTCGCCCTGCATGTCAATGAGCCGATCAGTGATAAAAGCTGGACTTGGACAACTGATGGCGCGAAACGTCGCTACGCCAGTTTCAAGAAGCTCTACAGAATAACGAGAGCTCTAATAGGAACAACAGGGTTCGGTTTAACTGAAAAAGACAATGCTAAAGGAATTACGACTGTCGAGCAAAAACTCGAGTCGCGGTGCTTGTTCTATTCTGGAATGGATGCACAGTTCGGTTTCCGACAAAATATTAATCGATCCGTTATTCAGGAAACAGGAGTTGATGTGGGACCTGGGATCTTCAATTCGCCTCATACATGGAACGAATCTTACTCATTTTCTGAAGATGATTCCAGCGACGTTGATAAAAATGAATACACCATTGCGTGTAAAGCTAGCTACATTGTAAATCGCAAGAAGCACCTGATAAATTTCCAGGTACAATGAATAAGGATCGAGAGGGCAACAACTATAGACAGGAGTCAAATGCAGGTAACGACTGTGAAACAGATGGCTTTGCTAATGATGTGCCTAATTGTGCAGTCTCGGATAGATACGCTGCAGAAGAAATCGTCGCCAGCGGGGCAGTTGTGATGCCTCATATCCAGTCCTCACTCAATCTGCCCTTTCCAGGTAAATTATTGTCACGCTATTAACTCACCGAATTGCTGACACCGATAAGATCGCGTCGACGTAGAGAATGAAGCACGGGCTGAAGAGAGTATGCGGCGTGCAGATGTCACTGATTCGGAAAGCGACAGTTGTGATACCGATACAGATTAGAGGCACGCCGTCGTGCGAACCTTGAAAAACCTATTTCGAAAAAACCCAAGACACCGAAGCCGAAATGACTGGATTTTACAATCGGCAAAAACAATGCATCTGTGACTTCCAGTCAGTCCAAAAAAGCGAAGAAGGATTTCACAACCACGTTTGCAGAAACGCAACATGCTTATCTTGAGTTTAAAATGGAAACGCTTCAAACCGAAAGGGAGAAGTTAAAAAACGAGCAGAGCCTCGCTGAGTAGATTGCCAAAGGCAATATGGTGTCTTCTCTGCTGAGCACTGGACCGAGCATCGACGTCATTAAGGAGGCCTTGAACCTGGTATTCCCTGATAGTTAAAGTAGTGCTGCAGGCGATCCATTTAATCATAAAACCCGAAATACTCCAAAACTTCCTTCTGAATCTTACATCGCCATTCTTTTAGGGTGCAACTTTCGTTTCGACGCCCATGTATTTCCAAATCATATTGGGTAAGATCATGAATTTGGGCTTCTGACTCATAATCAAGATGGTCTGCTGCTACCCGCAGACCATTAACCATGCTGTGCAAAACGCAACAGGCAGCAATCCAATCGCAAGCATAGGAGACATCCTTCGGCATATTGATAGTAATCGGTAAGCCTCGTAACGACTGCCAGTGCTGTTCCAAGATCCCGTTGCCATGCTCAGACACCACCCGCCCCCGGGATAATCGCTTATTGAACTCTTCATTTTCTGGGAGCGATGTTGCGGGTTGACGGTACGGAACAAGCATCTGTTTGAATAACGAAAACCCAGAATCTCCAAACTGGTACTCCCCATCGGAGAAGAACCTTTCTGGATTCTTATCAACGGCACCACTTTCCCATACTGCTGTGCCATGAACCGAACCGGGCCATCCGGCTATTACAAAACGAATGCTTCTGTTCTGATCAAACGTTAGCATGACGTTCATGGAATATGTACACTTGCGACTGAAGTATACTTCGCCTTCAAGGGTAGGACGCTGAATAACCCAACATGTGTTCCATCAGTAGAAGCAACACAGCACTGAAATCCAAACTTTTCATGTGTCCTTGCGCGCTTAGAGCCCGTCTCTCTTCTACATCCGGCCAATAAATATACTTTCTGCTCAGGCTCTATAACCCATGGGTAACTCCCTTAGTATAAAGCACGACACTACCATAGCCTACTCCTTTGGAAACGGCTACCATTCCAATCGTCGAGCCAGTATTATGCACAGGCTAGCTGAACCCAGACAGGGGCCTGGGGATTCTGCGATTCATTCTGGAACACAGGATGATCTAAGAAAAATAAAACGTGTATTCGAGTGACTTATACATGCTGAAACCAAACTTTGAATTTCACGCAGAAAGCGAAAGTTTCCTGACATACTCTAAGTTCTTGCTGGAACTGCCGAACTCCAAGATGTGGCAGGAGCCGCAGATGGCCTAGATTCTTTGGCATGGCCTGTCGAAAATTAAAATACCGTTGCTCCGGCACCGAGGCATAGATCGTCATCAGTTTTTTCGCTGTCTTCCTGAAATGCTTGGAATCTTCAGCGTCCAAGCCTGGACAGGCAAGCTGAGTAGCAAGATAGCGAATGGCATCTTCAAGCTGTCGTAAGCATTGATATCGCTCTGAATTTCGAACCATAACAAAAAATATAACAGCCAAGTTTGACAACCCCGCGCGAAACCGCATTTGAGAATAGAATCTAGAACCCGGTTTATGTACTTAAGATTCGAATCTGCAAAGCACGATAGAAGACCAGAGATTCTTCGGAATCTTGAACTTTGATACCCCCTATTGCTCGATTGCTGAATCATGACTGTACCCTAGCCCACCACGATCACCTAGGGCTCCGATCGGGTTCGGGTAGTGTCCGAAAAACGCGGGTCGGGTCGGGCTCGGGTAGCGGGACGATACCCGACCCAACTATCCGACTGTATCCGACGGTTAATAATTTGAGCTGTACAAACTGCGCACGGATTTACGCTCAGCTAACATTTGTGTATTTTGTCAAGTTGCATCATTGCAATGGTCACGAATATGGCAACCCGCAAGAGCAAAGCACCCATTTCGTCAACGACGCTTTCGCAACTATTCCAAAAAAAGACTTCAATATTGATTACTCTGACATTATCGAACTTGTTTCACTTCTGATAATCTCTTATTGGGAGAACAAGTGACCGATTGGGAGAAATATGTACTGCTGAACAGGTCCAAACCGCTACCACAGGAGAAGCTGGTGATGATTCTTCTCTTTTCACGTACCTCGATGTTCTCTCATTGCGTTTGTGAAGGCCAATAATGGATGAGGCCGACAAATATTTGAACTTGTGATCCTCTATATTATTACATCGCATGCAATGCAGTTTCACATCTTTTGTCGAAAGAGACATACTGTCAATTCCTGGATCGTCTGTGTCGGATTTTAGAAATTTTCAATGGTGGACACAATGTGCTTAGACTGCGTCGACGTTCCCTTCAGCCTGAGACACTAAGTGCATTGATATTAGGGAATAACTCACTTATAACGCACCCAATCAAGATGTGTATACAGCGTTTCTGTGAACATTTTCTCTCGCCATACAATTGTCGGGTTGCTACCCGACCCGTCTAAAAATGTCGGGTCGGGTTCGGGTATGGGGCTGGTATCCGACCCGACCGACCCGATCGGAGTCCTAAAAACATTAAGGCTGATTCTGCGAGTTCAATGAAATCGGAAGCTGTTTCAGGAGGTTTTGATGACACCCTTGGATCATAGACTCTGAAACGTCATAACACACCGGAATCTCGAAAGACCGCCTTTCCCATTACAATCCATTGCAGTTGCAGATGGCCGCCAAATTGATATACTTGGAACTGGTCACTCAAAACAAATCACGTTAGGACATGCCGCCATCAGTTTGCAAGACGTACAGCACGTTCCAAACAAGAACCACAAGCTGCTGGCTGTAGGGCAAAGCACGGAAATGAGTCTGTCCTTCCTGTTCACTGGAAACACATGTTACTTCTTGGACAAGCATTACGAGGTCATCCATCGAGTCGATAAGAACGGGAATAATCTTTACATATTTTAGCAATCAAAGAAACGCCACAAAACTAATGACATCTCCGCTGTTAACCAAATCATTAGCCACCAACTAGCTCACCTACGATCCGGTCACTTGTGCGACAGGCTCCTGAGGAAGGCAAAAAATCTTTACGGTGGGACTTGATTTCGCAACCGACCCCTCCAGCGGCCCTGGAAATGCGCTGGAGGGATGCATCCAAGATGACTAGAACATCATTCAAGGTAAGTGTACATCGTGTCGAACTCCGATCTTCAGTTTCAAAGACTTGGTACACATGTTTGATACACAAAAGGGGACGGCGTACGGAGATTATACGGTATTCAGACCGCAAGTCAGCAATTTGACGCGGACCAAAGCCACGATCGGCAGCATGGATGAAATCGATCAAGCGGACGTTGGGGATTGTTCATTCGCAGATTGCAATCTTCGAATATCGCTATAGATTGTCAGGAACGCTGACAGATTGTTTGGAGCGACGTCGTTATAAGACCATTCCCAGTTCCATCAATCGGAGGCAATAGGTATATGAAATCATTCACTGATGCCTACTCCAACAAAAGTTGGGTTTATTTCTTCAAGTTTAAATCGGATGATCAGGAAATTGTGGAAAATTTCGAGCGCCAGGCGTTTTGAACAAGTCCTCAAACAAAACGGAACTAATCCGCACCTGGAGAACGGACAATGGGACAGAGTTTTTTGTCGACGGTTTTTGCCACGAAAACGGAATTTTGCACGAATCTTCGATACCCTGAAATCCAGAACAAATGGATGCGGCAGAAAGGTTCAATAGGTTGCAATATGAATAGACTCGACGAAGCAGGAACAGCTTCTCCCCGCCGCCTAGAGCCGGCTTGCAGCGATGGCGATACGAACCATCTCCTGACTATAGGGAAGCGACATTGGCTGCTACGTGTTGAGCCATGTCTCAACGGCACCGAATTGATGCTCGACTGCTGACTTCCACGACGTTGCCACGAGAATTGGAGAAGGCGGAAGCCGATGAGTTTTCACGCAGCTCACCCATGAGAATTTTTTGTAGAAGCCATTGCAGCTGCAAACGTTCTCAGAAATGAGTCCCCGACAACCGCACTCGACGGAACGCAACATGAGGGAAGTCACCAGAGGAAGCCTTCTCAGGACAAATACCAGACGAATCTCGATGGAGAGTGTGGGGCTGTCGGTGCTGGTCGTTTGTTCCGAAAAGTTAAGACGAAAGGTGGACCCGAAAGCGAGGCGTGCGATCTTTATAGGATACGTCGACCGACAGAAGGGCAACAAACTTTGGGATCCTATCACCAGGAACGTCTACTGCAACAAGCACGTATCAGGTTCGACGAGAGCGCATTCTCATGGGATGACGAAAAGAAGAGCGGCCACCATTCTTTTCAGCCACTTCTCTCCTATGATATTGACGAAGCCGATGACACCCGGCAGCGCCAAGACCTAATTGGGAATCATTTAATAGGTACTGATGCGAGCGTAATCAACGAATGGAGCGACGACGCTCAGACCGACATGCATGTGAATGAAGAAGACTTAAACGAGAGTGAAATGGCCGACGAAATTAATGAAGATGCCACAGGAGAGGAGCTAGATGACGACGTCAGCGACTACCATACCACACAAGAAGAGTTTGAGGCGCCAGACCCCGCAGGAATAACTGAAACGCGGGCTCCCAATGATGCACGAAGACCTCACAGGATACATCGTAAGTCTGCCGCTACCAGCCGATTGATTTCCGGAGAACTGAGACAGAGGAAGATTTCGGGTCAAAATTCGTTAACCTTGCTGCAAAGCAACCCAAACAGTGCGACAGGCCCTGGAAGAGGCGACGGATACAAATGCCAAACCCGATATCACAACTGTGAAAGGGAACCGTTGTAATTTGACCCCCATATTTTACTTTACGAGCGAATCCCATTCCAAAAATAAATCACGCCCGATGATACAATCGGCACTGATCCTGTCCGAACGACAAAGGTGGTCCGAACCTGTCGCCCAAAGTTGATCATGACGTCCGACGTCCCTGTCAAGACATCAAGCCAAGGCAGGTGTACACGTCAAGTGGGCGCACGATAACTTGGCTCGAGTCGTGCATGGCCACGAACCACTGGACTTCTCAAGCTCCGAACCGGAGCTGCTATAGCACACACAGACCCAGTCGACAATGGCAGCTCCCCACTGGTGTACGACAACTCCGCCATGGAATTTTCATATATATGAATCTGCGTTAATCTTATTTTACTATATAAGAGCCCACCGGGCCATCAATACAATCACTTCGTAAACTGACTGCTTGTCCAGACATTGATCGCTGTTGCCTCTCTAGTCTCAACAACCCCTTCGGCTTCCACAGTTTCGCCTACGAATCCCAGCATGCGAATGCGTTTCTCGGCCCTGCTGTCAATCTTCCCTCCTGCGGCTTTCACGGAGTCGTTCTGCACGATGCTGATGATGGCGCCTGTGTCGATAAGCGCATTCGCGGTCCTGTCACCGAACTGCACCGTGATAATCGGCGCAGGAGGCGTTGTACGCGTCGTTACTCTGGGTAATTGTTGGTATATGCAGGGCTGCGCTGCATGTGATGTGTGGCCATGCGTCGCCCCAGGGTCCACGACCAGGATAGCAGGTTGGAGTTCAACAGAATCGTCCGTTCCACATCATCCAGCTCCCTTGACCGGTTGCTGAAGTTGTACTTTGAGTCCAGCATGGCCCGAGTTTTGTCGCTGATGCTGCCTCGGTAAATGTTGAACGTTAGCTTGGGTGTTGCTTCACTTGAGTTGTGGGCGAACTGGCTGAGGGCTGCCTCGAGTCGGCAAATCAGCGCCGTCAAGTCTCATTGTCACGCTGATGGGCTGCGATTAGGGCTTCTTTCCAACGATCCGCTTCAACAGAAGACGACCCAGTGATGCGGTCTCGAAGATCCATCAGCACCGTGTCGTATGTGTGGTCGGGCAGCTGGCGCTGCACCGCTCCGATCAACGAGGCCAAGTTAGGGTTGCCGAATTCGGCCTTTATCCATGCTTCAAGAACATCGCGTGATCCGGAGACCCGTTTTGTCGCGGCCGCTGCCATGTTGAGCCACGTCACTGCTTCTTTGGACTCGTTCCATGGGCCGGCGGTTCAGACAGCCAGCTTCGGTGGGTTGAAGGCTTGGATGGGCAATCTCCGTGCGGTCCCTCCGGTGCACTTCGCTGGCTCGTCCGGCGTGGGTGTCCCAATAAACGACTCCTTGGATTCGTTTTTTATATTTCTTTTGGCCTGTTGAGTCTCCGAAAAGCGTTCCAGCATCCTCTTGAAGAATGCTTGCAGGGCGTTCAAGGCGTCAACCAGACGTTCAACCCGTTCAATTGGGGCGGGTATTGGCGTGCCATTTGAAACGTTTTCTTGTTGTCATTTTGATTCCGATAAAGTGTTTCGGTTATGCGAAACGTCCAGGAACCGGGGATCTAGGTGTTCGTAGACGTACAAGTTATAAAATCGAGATACGAGAGATAGTGAGAGCTAGAATAACGGTGGTATAGCAGAAACACTTTATGAAAAAGACAAAAGCAGCAGCCTCTGTCTTGTTATCAGCTAAGTCATCAGGGTAGTCATCACAACCATTTGTCTTTAATGGCTATAGGCTTCAAAACATCAACCAAGAACTCAACATAACTTTTGGCTGCTTTCTGAAACCCATTGAAAAAACGCTGCCAATTATGGACCTCAATCAAGGTTTCCAGCTGTTGAACTAGATCAATAACTCTGGCTTTTGGTTTGAGCTTCAGACTTAACTTCAGAGATGACGTTACACTCGAGGGAATTTCACAATGAGTAGACGTATCAGAGGCAAGATATTGCTTCAAAAAATCCATAAACCTCTTATCTGTCAAGTCATTCTTTTCAATCTTCATTGGATGTTACAAATAACAGATTAAAGGTTCGTGTCAATTAATGTGATAACGCTCTGAAGAAAAGCCGTGGCTCCAGTTCCTTGTCGACGAGCATTTTCAAGAACGTCAAAATACTGTTTGGCACAACATCTGGAATATCCAGCATCTTCAACCCGAATCGATGAAAGAACAGTCGACGATGCATTCGACGACGAGGCAACGTCCGCAAACGCTGCCGATAACATTGAACTGGTTCCTGCAGACGAAAGTGCAGGTGTTGAAAATATCGACCCAGCAACATTGTCTGCAGGAGATGCTTGCTTCGAAAGGTCTTCAGTCTGCATGAGATCGGTAGGTGCTTTCGACATTGTTCAAGATAAAAGTCGCTACAGAGCGTTCTGTGCGATCTTTCAAAGAAAACGATCACAATAATCTGTACTCTTAAACTGTTGAATTAAAGTCAAAGGGATCGTGCCTTGCTGTTCAGAACCCATGATTCAGAAATATATATGTCTACGACCAATCAGTAACTGGGATAAATTCATTTATGAAAATTCCCATACAATCGGATTGTGCGCAATTCATTGCGTACGGGGGCTTTGGGACCTCAAATCCGATTAAACCTGTTTGGAACATTCCGATATTTAAGATTGCGAGGGCTGCGGAAGTCTCCGCAGATTATCCGGGTGGCGGTCGCTTCTTTACACTCCCATCAGATCCTCCGCTCGGAACCGCAATCAGCTGTCCTGATACTTTAAGAGATATATTCGGTGCCACGGGGTTTGCACGAATATCAGCATCTTGCTGGATTAGCATTACAGCAGCTTGACCGTCTCTGACTAACCGCGAATCGCACGAAGTGGCCCGCGACGTCGATATGTTTTCGTTCGATATCGCTCCTTGTCGTCCTCAGCTATCGCTATTTAGTCTCTTACTTGAACAATGACTTGAGAATTGAGAGCACTATTGAATTATGATTTAAGTAGAATTTGATTCCAGTCCCCAAGGTCTCGTTCGGGGCGGCCAGGGTAGTTCCGGGCTTTCGGAAGCCTGACAATGACTCACGCCGCCTCTTGTCCATCAGTGACGATTTGGACCATCGGGTCTCCCCCTATCATTTTAGAGTATTTTACGGATATATTCTGTTGGATCAATGTCACTGGAACAACTATTTGCATCGACTGACTCAGGTTTCCTATTTGTCTTAAATGTGAGACAGCCTTACTACACACTGTTTCCTTCAGAATCGTCGCACTCCTGATTGAAGCCAATGTTGAGCAATAATGATCGCACCCATAATACCGGAACGTCTTGACAAGCCTTGCTGAGCGATTCTTACTCCGCTTCTGCTGTGAACAACATATGGCACTTCTGCTTGCTACTTGAGTAGTGCACAGTGTTGAAGTTCGAGGACCTACTGGCCAAGATGAGTCTGGAAAGGTAATTCAGGTTAATTCGAAGTACTGATCTACGTAGTGCTCGTGCAGAGGTCCCATAAGTAAGTCCTGTTCCAGTTACCACATATAACCAGATCTCTAAATAGACAATAACTATTGAAGCTGAAATAAAGGCAGTGTATTCACGAGAGATATTAAGGTACCTTAGCCTCTCTTCATTCAAACTAATCCGAATTCCAAAACTTGGTCTGGCTTCAACAGATTAAGAGTCCCAAGCTACACAGAATCCATTTCTCATTACTCTTCCATAAACTATTTGCCTATTCTACTCATCAACTCCCAAATGGCGTCTTCTGATCTTCATGACCTAAAACTGACTATCTTCAATGGCGAACGATCCTCTTTCCAGTTATGGAAGTCGAAATTGCTGATGTATCTGGACTCAAGAGACCTAGAAGAATTTGCAACTGGAATTATTGACGACATGGGCAGTTGCTCTCCGGTAGTTATCAAAGACGACCTCCAAACGAAACAAGCAAAAAAACAAAAAGCCTTATATGTCTTTGTCTCCGCGATGAAGTACTAAGCTCGGTTATAGAACGTAATCACCGACAGTGAAATTGGCTGCGGGATACTTACGCTTAGAGTTTTTGCGAACTCGGCTACTAACACGACTTTCGGCAACGTCAGCGTGCATTTTAGATAACGACTCTTTCAAGTCAGAAACACGCTTGGCCATCTTCTCCTCCGACAGGGGCATTGACATAATCTCCTGTTTGCGTGGGTTCCAAATTGCGTCGAGAGGAGTCGACGGATCGCGAGCAGTGAACAATGTAATCGGGGAGAAACCTAAGGCTGGCGGAATGGTATTATTCAAAGCAAAACGTACACTTGGTACTAGCAAAGGCCAATCGCGCAGAGCCAGGCGAAACTCCGAAATTAACGATCAAAAGACCGATAAAATACGATGATTAGCTGTTTCGACACCTCCGTACGTCCACGGGCAGTACGCCAAGTGAAAGTGATGTGTGGCACGCATACGTAGAGCTAATTCAGCAATAATATAAGTCACAAAATGAGTACCACGGTCTGTGACCCAAACGGGGGCTATTCCATGACGAGAAACCCAATCTAACAAAGAATCGGCGGCATGAGCAGCGCTGGGCTCAACCGCAGGAAACATATCGACATAGCCTGAAAGTCGATCGCGAAAAACCAACAAGTGTTTTGACTGAAAATTAGAAGGACCGATATATAGATAATCGAAATCAATAATCTGGTTAGCTACTGTAGGAGCAGCTGTAGCACCGAATGGTCTAGGAACTACATCACCAGCTTTGCCTGGCACACAATGTAAACATAAGCGAACAAATTCCGCGACATCAGCTCATATAGTCGACCAAAAAATCGAGGAAGTAAAACAGAAAGCGTTGCTGAGACACCACGATGGCCAGAAGAGCCACAATGCGCGACTATCAAAATACGTAGTTGAAGAGTTTTAGCACTATCAGGAATCCATAGGACACCAGTATCGCTAATAAAAAGTCCAGCTAGATTACGAAAAAAATTAATCGATCCTATAACGTAGGATTCGACATCACCATTTAGAGCTTCGCGCTGAACATCAGCAATCTCAGACTCTGTAAGGAACACGAGGTTCTGAAAAGGATTAACGATGCCTGCAGGAATGTTGGACTGTCGTTTCAATCTACAAACTCGGAGTGGTATAACTGAAGGACCAGCACCCCACCGCGAACGCATATCCGCCCAAACATTGAACTGTCCTGGAATGTGCTCAATATCATAATCAACAGAACTAAGCTTCAGGGCCCATCGATACGATTTATCCAAAGTGTGTTGTTTCAAAGGAAACGAAGTTGATTCGGGGTTGAAGATAAACATAAGATTGCGGTGATCAGTGAAAATAAGTAGTTTACGATCATAAATCAGAAGGTAATCGAATCGTTGACTTGCATCTACAATAGGGGACGCCTCCTTTTCGGGAATAGCCCAACGAGCTGACAAACCCCGAAAACTACGACTAAAGAATGCTAACGGAAAGTGGTTTTGTTCAGGAAGAGGCTTACTGAGCTCTGAAGGTTCGACCTGTGTTATAATAATAGAATAAGAATCTGCTGAAGCATCAGTAAAAAGACAGCGATCATGATCCTCACGCGGATGGTATAGAGTTACCGCGTTAGAAATCGCGCTAATAGTACTACGAAAAGAATCCTCATTTTTAGAAGTCCAAGCGTGCGTCATGATAGGAATACGCCGCGAGACAGCCTTAGAACGAGACGGCTGACCATGGAGCAGTTGCTCCAAAAGGTCGCGCAGCGGACGTACGTGACGCTCAAAGTCAGATATATGAGTACTAATCCAAGTAGCAGCGCAAAGAAACTGCATAAGATCCGCTGCAGTTTTCGGAGATGGCATTGTTACTAACGATTGAATTCTAGAAGGATCATGCCGTACTGACCCTTGAGAATAGAAGCGACCGCAATATTTGGCCTCCGTAAGAAACAGACGACAACGAGCAGCATTTAATTTCGAACCTTTGACCTTATAGAATTCGAAAATAGTTTGAAGAACGATAAAAAGATCATCAGACGACGGCGCGTGAGCTAAAAGGTCATCGACCCATATTAACATTTGAAATTGGGAGAGAGAGCCTCTAAAAAAAGTCTCCATCCCCTGCTGAAATATAAAGACAGAATTGGTATTTCCTTGTGGTAGGCGTCGAGGAGTCACAACGCCTAAAGGAGTTAGCATAGACTTTGACTCAATATCACCACAAATAGGGAACTGCCAGAACCCTTTAAAAGCGTCCAGCGTAGCAAAATATTTAGAATTTACCAAGTAGTCTCCAACAGTGTGTAGATGAGGCATCGGAAAAACACGCCGTAAAATCTGAGAATTGGGATATCTTAAATATACCACGGCGCGTAATGTCCGATTTTGTCCTGGTTTAAGAACGTAAAATACCGGAGAAGACCACAACGATTTTGGGTTATGAAAGACAAAATCGTAGGCGATAAGCTGTTCGAAATGTTTTGTAAGAAACTGACTATGAGGAAAAGGATGACGTCGTGGGCGACACAGCTGCGGCAGAGCATCTTCCTTTAACATAATTGGAAAAGCGGGAATATCCAGCGCGGGATCAGGTCCGAGACGAACTCGAAAAATATCGCGATAATTTATCAGAAGAGGCCGAAAACGGGCAACAAAATCAGTAGAAGCGCCATTGCTAACAGCGTCCTGTATAATATCACGGAGCGCCGTATCGAGTTCGGCATCGTCTGTTATTCTTAGAAATACAGAATCGTCACCTTCTAATTCTGAAACCAAATCACCACCAATATCATCAGGTTCCGTCGACGGTATAGCGGAAGATAATTCTGTAGCACCATCATCCACTTCGACTTGTTGAGCTCCCAACGCGGTCGCAATGCGATCCACGTCGATCCCTAATGCAAGTAACAGCGGTCGACCCAGAAGAACTTCATGCATATCACCGTTCAAAACGTAGATCCAATGACGCCGGACAGTTACGGGCCCAGCAGAGGTGTGAATAATGACATCAGCAAGAAACTTTATAGAAGACGTCTGAATACTGCCATCGCACAAAGAGAAACTCTGCACGACCTTGCAGATTTCACAATCAGCAGTTGAAATAGCATTCCATTTATTTTTGCCAATAACTGTAAAATCGGCACCATCATCAAGGACGCTTGCAAAATCATGTTCTTGGTCACCGATTACAATACGAACAGAATCGATAACGCGAGCGACAGGACGAGGAGACAGCTTGACAGCACTATCTGTACTTACCTCAGAAGAGCTGAGAAAAATCAGATGAATAAATAGACGCATCAGAATCCGAAACTGGACCCGATACGATCGAAACAGATTGCGGAATAATCGGAGCAGACCAGAATTGATAGCTTTCCGTATCAGTAAGACGACTAGCCCGAGCGGTATTCCATTCGTGTTCCTGGACGGAGCAGACGGCTGCGATTGCGAATTAACGGCTGTAACCGACGCTGCCGATGACTTAGCAGGTGCTACAGTCGTAGACGCTGGAGTAGAGGTGGTGCTCATGCTATTCTGCACCCTGGGAACGAAATTCCTACTGTAACCCCCATAGGAATTAGTTGAAGATGATTGCTGGCCAGGCAGACCCGATCTATTCCTAGAATTGTCGGCGTTCGATGTTATAGCACCCTGGGCCGGTACCGGCTTCGAAGCCAAAAGTTTACGCTGACGAAATTCTTCCAATAAACGATTAGCTTCTTCATTACTGCAACTTGGACATTGTCTGACATGATGCTGGCCCTTACATTTAAAACATTCTAAAGGACCACGAACAGTTGTTATAGATTTAACTGGAAGATTAGAAGGTGTGCGGTTGAAGCGCTTGAACGCTAGCAAAGTTTCCACTAAAAAATCGTGAAATTTTAACATGTCTGATTGGGCTTCAACATGCTCTACGTCTAAAGAAGCTAGAACAGATTCTCGCAACGCCTCTGGGTGTAACGAATCGACGATTGCGCGTATCTGTTTTTTACGAAGATCTTCTAGAGAAGCGAAACGATCATTAAGACCATGTTGTCGGAGAATCTCATCCGATTGATTGAAGATACTCATAACACTAAAATACAGATCGTCGTGATGACCGAACTTCAAAGATTTGAAGCACTGTGAAAAGCTAGACCAGTAAAGGATTTAAAATGAGTTAAGAGCTTATCGTCGGTCACGCTATCTGCTGACCCATGAGCCAACTTAAGAATGTATGTACATAGATGATTCAGAATCCAAGGCTCAATCGCCTCTCGTAGCGGGATCGCAGACAGCTTCCGATCGTCGGCAACTGCTGTATTAAAACGAGTAATACTTGAAGTGTAATTGGTCCATTCTGTAAGAAACAGTCTAACCAAATTACGATCGTATCCACTAAGGCGTGGCGGTGTAATCAATGAGGTCTGAAAACCGTTCATACCTATCAAAGGATATAGGAGAAAAAATGCGAGAAAGATCGAGGGTTAGGGTTTAGAGAACCCTAAGACTAGAATCGATTATAATGAGAGATAAAGAAACAGCTACAGAGTGAGCCGTATAGCGAGTAGAGAAGCAACGAAAATAGGCCTATGAGACGACTTCCGTAAACGCTAGAAAGTCTAGACGAGAAGAGTCTTTTAAGTAGAACAAAACAAGCAGAAGAATAATAATGTATTTACATATAAGAGACCATGAATCGATCTTAGTCTACTCGACCGATTGTACGGTAAATGTTGGTAGTTATTTTCAAAAAGAGAATCTGAAAAAAACGACTCACGCCTCACATCCGCAATCTATACTCCTTCTTATTGCTCTTGCATCACTGCATGGTTTGCAGATGCGCCAGGTAGATGTTGTTGGGCCATTCTTAAATGGCGCCCTTGAAGAGTCCATATACATGTCTCAACCACAGGTCTTCAAAATACCTGGGTTGGAGCATAAAATCTGTAAGCTTAAGAAATCACTTTACGGGCTTAAACAGGCAGGAATGGTTTCTAACACTGAACGAGACAAGTTCCTTACATCACACTTGAACTTCATAAGGGGCAGGGCAGACCCCTGCATCTACGTGTATAGAAACTCATCCCAGCTCATCATGATTGCCGCACATGTCGATGATCTGCTCATTGTTCACAACGATTTAAACATATGTAATAATGTCGTGGACAAATTATCTTCAAAATGGAATTTAACCGATCTAGGTATCCCAACTAGATTATTAGGTATGCGTCTACGTTAAGCATCTAACGGGGCCATCATGTTGGAGTAGACAGAATATATGGAGCAGCTGTTTGACAGATTCAATAGGCGGTAACAAAATTAGATTTTGTGCGCTCCCGGAGAATCGATTCTCCCACGGGATTCAGCAGATTTTTCGATTCTCCCGGGAGAATCACGGAGATAAAATAGCGTGATCGATTTTCGGGATTGATCTGGTCATGATGTGTGGTGTCTGTCTCGAATATATCATCCATTTCTACTATGAACGCACCTGTTATCCAAGCTGCCGCTTCGCAGCCACGTGCTGTGGCTGCTAATTTTCCTCAGACAGCAAAGCAACCCTTGCGACAGGTTTTCCTTCCAATAAGAAGAAAACAACAGAGCCTGGAGCTGCACTCTCCATGACAAACGTGTTTTGATGCAGTTAATGAGTCTATTGCACGCAATTTTTCCAAACGCACTGACGCATTTTATTACAACAGTGGCGCACTATTACGCCGTCACTGGCGCTGTTTTTGACTCGAAACTGAGCGTGGCTGCGCAGACACCGCACGCACTCCATGCACCCTCTTGTCCTCATTCCTTTCACCTTTTATTGTCGACTTCACACCAAGATCAGTCTTGCGCCTGGGCATGGCTATGACTAGAGGCGATATGATGAGGTGTACGGCCCTCTGTCGCGAGGGCCGGTCTCCTGAAATAATGGATAACCCCTCTTCTCTTAACGCCTACTTGTATGTCTGAAGCCGTTACCTGGGCCATCCTGCAATGGTATCAGAAAGTCTACATGCTCTTTTCCGATGTCTATTCAAGCCAAGTGTAAAATCCATACGGCCCGTTTTAGGGTGCTTAATACCGGTGGATCTTGGCTGCTGTCGGCATAGAGCTGTAGAATCTTACCAATTGTACAGCTACCTGTGAAAGGGCCGGTCTCCTGGACAAAATGATGACTAGTGGTCTGTGTTTTACGTTCTTCTGACTTTTTTGGAAAATGATAGTACCTGTAACAGCCGCCTGAAAGCAAATATTCTTGTCGGGATGAATTAGATTGCATATGAAAGAGATTCCTGGCAATTATAATTGGATTGCTTACTGGTGATGTATTGGCTGATCTGGCTAGGCTGCGAATAACTTTGACAAATAAACTTTAAAAACAGATATCACTTTACTTTATGTTCGAGATTGATTGATTAAAGCTAGCTACGATTTTTATTGTAAAAATTTAATTTATCCTGATTGCGTTTCTCTGCCATTATTGTGATTACATGCGTTCTGGATATGTAAATTTTAGGCAGATGCTCATGCAAATATCTGCAATGCTCCGCAAATATCTGATAGCAGAAACTGCGATTTCACGCATTTCGACATGCAAAATTCTGCGTGAGCTTGCGAAATGGCCGTGAAAATTCGCAGGTCCGAAAATGCGGTAAAACGCAGGTCTGCGCAGTTCCGGTGGATACACCAGAATACAGTTCAGGAATTGGCGACAAAGACATTACCACATCAACTGGCATCATCAGAATCGAAAATGTCCTGCTAGTTCCGAACTTGAAGCGCAAGTTAATCTCAGTAGGCCAACTGAGAGGGTTACAAGTTTGCGTTCGATGGGAGCCAATTAGATATCTATGAGAGAAATGAATGGTTAACCGCTGGGAACTGGAAGTCGGCTGACTGGAGAGGCTGTACGATGCCGACAGGGATCTTAATGACGCGGCGGACAACCGGAGATGGTATTTGGGGCGCAACCCATCGAGTCAGCATATCAGCCCGGATGTTAAGATGACCCGCAATATGTTCGATAATATAGTTTAAACTACTTAAACGCAAACTCCATCGATATAACCAGTCGATAGAATGTAGTTTTAACGGGATCTAAGAAGATTCTGGATTGAAAAAAAATCTGTGATCAGTAAAAATGCGAAATGGTCGTTCAAAAAGAAGAAGATAATCGAAAGGATCAACTGCTTCAATCCAGCCATACGCTTTTTTCGGCACGGACCACAGAAGGGCTGCGTCAAAAAATGGCTTGCTGTAGAATGCAAGCGGTTCGTGATTCTGCTCGGCGATCGGCTTGGACAATCCACCTGGTGACAGCTGCGTGATAATGACCGAACAAGAATCTCCGGATGAATCGTGGAAAACGCATCGCTCCATTCCAGCTTTGGGATGAGACAAAGCAAGAGTATGGTTTTGTTTCAACAGTTGCTCCAACAGGCTCCGTAAAGGCTGGATGATGCGAGCGAACTCCGGGATGTAGAGCTAAGCCATGTACAAGCACAGACAAACTGCATCAAGTCCACAGCAGTACCCTAACCCAAACATTGAGCGTAACGCAGCAGAACGGACAGGGTCATGATTCCAACCGCCTTTAAAATAAATTTTCCCGAATTATTTAGCCTGAGAAGAAAGAATTTACACAGCGAGGCATTAAGTTTCAGCTGAATTTTACGGCATAACTCTAAAACTGTGCGTTAAATGCGCAACAGAGATGTAGGGTCTGGAGCGTGGCCATGCAAGTAGTAGATCCATATGACTATTTCACGACACGATAGCGAGGGTCTGAAAATTGTATCCATGGCATGTTGAAAAATATAAACCGAATTGTCAGACGATATGGAGTGACTATACCAATGGGGGGAGACATTGATTGGCTCTCGACGTCACCAGCGATAGGTATCCGCCAAAAACTTTTAGAATCGTCCAGATTGAAAAAAGCAGCCGACTCCGAAATGTATTCGCCTAACGAAAGTAAGTGCGGCATGGGGTAGGAAAGACGTTGCATTTTAGAATTCGGATCTCGAAGATCACAAACTGAGCGAAGAAATCGTTTAGCTCCAGGCTTCATAACGCAAAAAGCCGGAAAAGCCCAGCGGGATGACGGATTAAGAAACCCGTTGCCGAAATCAATCAACTGAGAGAAATGCTGGGATAAAAAATCACGATAGAGTGGCGCCATATTACGAGGCTTTCATAGCAGAGGCTTCGCATCGGGAAGCATTTGTAGAATAGCATGCTCGATATCTACAAGGTGATCAGGGCCCAATTTGACACGGAAAACATCTATGAAATCGAAATGTAGATTTTCAAGTTCCTTAGCAATCGCTGGCGGAGCATGGATGGCTGATGCAGCGACGGCCTCCTTTAAAGCGTCCGCAACTTCAGACAGGTCTAACACAAAACGGGAGATGCTCGATATCGTGATCAGCGAAAGCAGATTCATCCGAGACTGGATCGGGTCGAACGGCGAGCTCGCATAAGTGCTTTTCAACATCAAAGATAGAAGCAATGGGCGACCCAGCAAAATCTCCGCTAGTGGGATATCCGCAAGGAAAACCTTTTGGCCACGGGATATGACTGTACCGGCCGATGTCTAAAGATGATTGTCGATAAAAGCGGATTTCGTCACAGTAGCCTGTGAGCCGTTTGCTAATTTGAACTGCATATTAACAGCTTCTGCGGATAAACCGGTGTCAGCTATGGTGTCCCAAACATTAGACGCCATAAGAGTAATATCGGCGCCGTCAGAAATTCAAAAAAATCCCCATCAATTTCGAGTCTCACAGAGAGCAAACGAAACATTGTTAACTCGTGAGGAAGCCTGATCGTCATGGCCCTCTTGCGTGTCCAAAGGTCGACTAGAAAGGACTTCAATGAAAGGAGAATCTGGTACTTGCATTTTAGTCCAAAATTCAGATTGGGAGTCTGCGTCATTCGAAAGGTCCGCGGGTATACGATTCACACGAGGGGGATCCATCTTGGGAGCAGTAGATGTCCCAGGCGGCGGAGTTTGTACGGTGTCCGCCATCCGGCGAGGGACGAATACGTTGGGGACATAAACGAGCCCTGGGCAGCTGGCTTTGCCGGGGTATGCGGAGAGGGACCTGAAGACGCGGCCGCAGTAGTTGACGCCGTAGTTTTGTTACGGCCCCGAGCTATGAATTCCTCAACGAGACGTTCGACAATACCAGTTAGGCACGTAGGGCAATCCCTGACGTGGTGCGACCCACTGCAATGGAAACAGCGAAATTGCCGTGGAGGCCCCGCCATAGTGGCAGTAGAAGGCCGCGTAATAGTTGGCGGTGGTTGAGACATAGATGGCAAAACCGGGTCGAAGAGTCGATCACTGTTCAAGGTCTCATGCATGAACTTAAAGAATTTAGATAGACCAGACCGGCAGACGTTTGTCTAAATTTAAGCGATTACGAATTGCATCTCGCAAAACCTCAGGATGAACGGCTGATACACTCCCATCAGTTTGTTTAGAGCGTAGTTCTGCATGAGTTTCGAAAAGCGACGTCAATCCGTACGACTGGATGACAGAACGGCACTGGCCAAAAATATCGTAAACATTCCTCACAGGATCATCATGATGGACAAATCGAATAGATCTGAATAACTGCTTCGTATCCAGAGGAACTGCAACGACTTCACCAATATTACATTTGAGAAGAGTGAGAATTTCATCATCCGGAATCGAAGCAAGTTTCGATTCCGCGACTCCATTCTCCAAAACACAGATAGAGTAGAGCAGAAATGACTCGATACAATCGCTTAATGGAACCGGAAAATACTGGGCAGACTGTTGTTGCGAAATAGATGAATTCAGCCGGGCCACATCAGCTTGATATTTCTCCCAGTCAGATATAAAAGAGATGATAGAGAGGCGATCATAAACAGAAAGTTGAGGAGGAAATATCAGCGAGAACAGGAACGGATTCATGGGGGTGGGTCTCAAAGAAGAAAAGAATGTTGAAAATTTTATAGAATCAGCAAAAAATTGTCAGAGAATGAAATTCGCTACCCTTACGCAATAACGGAACCGGTTTGTGAAGAAACGGCGTTAAATGAAAAGAAATCAAGGAAACGACGTTACCCGTTCACAGTAACGGAACCCGTTTGCAAAAGAGCCTTAAGAGACGATGAAAAGGAATTGGAAGAAAAGGGGTTAGGGTTAGGGTTTAGGATTTCGACTCTGAGAAACAGAGGGACAGAAACGTTGAGTGTGAAGAGGATGGAAATGAAGACTATTTGCCAAGACAGCGACAGCAGCTGCAGAAAGTCAAGTTTACAGACCGAACGGCAAGAACGGCTGTTCGAACAGAAGAACGAGATGATAAAAACAAGAGATTCGGAAAGGAATGATTCATTTATTTGCTAAAAAGCCGCCACGTGCAAGCAGGGACAGATGATTAGCGGTAGCTGCAATAGTACAGAAAGTGAAGGGAATAAAATTTTTTATTAAAAATCACGAGAAGGAACCACGCAGTTTTGAACGCAAAAAAGAGCGTGAGAAATTATACGTCACAAGCTCTAAAAAAGAAAACACATCTTTCGCACATTATCAGTAACGATAAATGATGGTCGTCTAGGAAAAATATATCATTGAGCGATATAGCCAATTGCTGCCCCAAATTGGCGATATAATTCCTTTCGAATTGCAGATGACACCTCGAGAAAACGAATGCGCCCAAGCTTTATGCCGAAAGCTGTCCTTGATGACATTGTACTATCACAATCAAGCTAGATGGGACATCTGCAGACCAACGTCAACAAAATTTAGAAAGCGAAAGCATTAATTTGCTCTCACTTACAAGACAATGTAATGTCCTACAAGCTGTCATACAGCAACTGCATCCCACTGCTCATGATGGTTGGAAATTTCTTAAATCCCGATAGGATATCCTTTCTCGTTGCGAACAAGTGAGAATTGTAAAAATTCTGGCTCTGTGAGTAGTCAAATCTTAAAAGCCAAGATTATGTTACCATGCTGCAAAGCAAAGCGTCGAATGCAACTGCTGTTGGAATTACTATTTCTGACAACGATGTCGTCAACAAGTTGCTATGAACCTTGCCAAACGAGTTCAATTTCAACTGCGTCTCGCAATGATCAAGAAAAGGATATCAAACTCGGAAACTTGGTATCTGCTTTGATCAGAGAAGAGCGCTGACTGCAGAATCAACAACCGTGCACTCAAACCGCATATGTCAGCTGAAGCTCTGCTCAAAAAGACCCGACCTAAATACGATGACTGCAAAAGGTCAGGACATAATGCCGAACGATGTTTGGTGCTGCATCCGGAGTTAAAACCAACTTTCCCTAACAGTGTCAATAAATCAGCCAACATTCAAGCATATTCAGGAGAGACTGTCACAGATAAACAGTCTGATGAGGATTGGCTGTTGGATTGTGGTTGCCCACACCATATGGCTCCCTATGAACTCATAGAGTTTATCTACGCCGAAAACGTCCGCTGTTCAATTGGGGAGCAATCAACTTGTAAGCGTTAATGGAATTGGCAGCAAAACTGTAAAATTGAAAGCCTCCAACCTGATACTTGGCGATGTTTTACAAGTCCAAGCTCTTGGAAAGAATCTTCTTTCAATTGGACAAAGTACTGAAAAAGGTTTCAAGTTTGTATTTGAAAAAACCTTCTTGCAAAATCTATTCGTCCTATTCAGAAGGTCCAATTGCTGTTATCCCAAAGAGCAAGACAATCTGTATCACACGTCAAAATCACATGCACTACCATTTGAGTCCAATTCTGCAGGACATAGCTCACAACCGGTTGCCTTAGAAGATGGCTGTGAATTCCAAAATTGGAAGCTCATTTAGTGACGACAGATTGCAAGAACAACCGAAAGCATTTTTCAGCGGAACAGGGATGGATTGATTGCGTTTCTGATAGATGCGGGACTCGAACAAATCATTGATAGCCGCATTGCAAGGTAAGTCTGTTATCTAGTTTGTTTATTGTATATGTTGGCCTTTTGCTGTAGTTTTAGAGTTAGATGAAAATCACCATTGTTGGCTTTAATTTCAAGTTGAAACTTGACCTTCGAATAGACACATACTTAATTGGTCAATAATAAGATTTCAGTAAGAGCTCTTACTTCGGGTCTCACCACGACTGTTGGTTAGGGGAGTTTGCCAGCATCATAGGTATAATGTATAGCGGCAGAATATTTCGCTCTCGGAAATACGAGCGAAAAAAGCATTGAAAACAAGCAACAATATGATGCAGATTAGGGTGGCAACAACGCATCCCAAGATACCGTTTGGTTTGCTGCCGCCAACTAATTCACAAAAATAAGAATCAACGATGATACCGCTGAAGTATTTTAGCATATGTTTTCTGGTACCGATCTCCTAATGGTGCAAATGCCGGCTTCACTATAGGTGAAGAGACCGAATTGCAGATCGTACAGCCAATGACGAGCGCCGAGAACAAGAAATGGTCCCGATGGGTATCCTTTGACAATGTCGAGCCGATTAATATACAGTAAATGTTTTTACTAAGACCCTGAAACATTTTCTCAGGGTTTAGGGTGCTAGAGACCTTCAGCGTTCAGGGTCTTATTCTTAGGCCTTCAGCAGCGTTTCAGGGTCATAACATTATGAAAAAGATAGCGGTTCTTATTATTGTTTGAGATGACCAAAGAAAATGACGGTGATGATTTGGACTTGCTTGATGTCACAATCAATGACGATTCTGTGTCGTTCTGGAATCGATATGCGGTTTCCGAAGAAAA
Organism: Polymyxa betae; assembly: GCA_003693705.1. Taxonomy (NCBI): domain Eukaryota; phylum Endomyxa; class Phytomyxea; order Plasmodiophorida; family Plasmodiophoridae; genus Polymyxa; species Polymyxa betae. The sequence continues at coordinate 23,313 of RBZT01000693.1, forward strand.
TCGTTTTTTAACTGACGGGTGGCCTGATGACCAAATTCAGACGGACGGAACTCCCTGCGCTTCACAGGCTGCCAAGGATACGCTTCATCGAAACGATCCCAAACATAAAATAAGCGCAAGAGCGCTGCGAAGACAGAGATGAATGCCACACGGCTGAGTTTCCGTTCGGAACCGACCCCGCAGTTTAAGAAGGGAAAAACAGACTTTACAACGGCATGGATCGAGATGCAGAGTCAACATCTTGCTTTGGAACAGGAAAGATCTCGGCGAGATCTGGAGTTTCAGCAATGACAGGCAGAGCTCAATGCTGTGAAACTGAAAGAGGGTCACCGGTTGGCCACTCAGATAGCCAAAGGCAACTTTATTGCTGATCTCATGAAAAGCGGTCGTAGTGTGACCGAAATCAAAGAAATGGTGAGCATGGTTTTTCCTGACAATCAACCACGACAGTGGCGTCTAAAAACGTCATCATTGATCAGTGCAGAATTTCTCAACGGTATCAGATATTTCCGTTTTTGTGATGCTTTCCAGAAACTATCACAAAAACCGAAATACCTGATACCTTTAAATCATCTGTCTCTTATGCTCATATCTATATTGGATATATTAAACAAAATCCCAGTACTGCAGTACTTTCTGTTGAATAGATCGTCTCCAATCCGAGATCGTTCCATTGCTGTGCGCTCCGTAATCTTCGGTGTCGCATGATTCTTCTGAAATTATTCCCTGTACCTCTCGGTTGTCCATGTCATCGGCAGGAATTTGAAGAGCTGTAACCATATTATGCAATACCTAACAGGCCAGAATCCAGTCACACGCCTTGTTGACATGGATGGGCTTGTTGATCGAAACTGGAAGCCCTCACCGTAACTCCGTGAGCCTGCTTTTTTCTACGTTTGCCCTGCCAATTGGACCCCGAAAATTCGCAGGTGTACAGAGGCAGAAACTCATCGGAAAATGCGTGGTTACGCATTTTTGTTATTGCATAGATTGAAAGAACATTTGCTGTACATTGCGGAATACGGTAAACTGATGTTTTGCAGAAAACGCCTCGAGTTCGCATGCAAACACAGAAAACGCAGCTTTGCTTATATTCGACAATTGATGAGGTGACTTTATCCAGCGTTCTGAAAAGTCGTGCATTTTTATTACTAAATATTGCAGGTCGAAAAATCGTATATACACAAATCTCATACAAATCGCGATATCCACCCTCTTGATCTTGATATCATCTATAAACACGTTTAACGGCAATGTCGAATACAGTTTTCCGGCATTTGATAGTCGAAGTTTTGAAGTGAGCCTTGATGGTGGAACGCGCGGGACACAATTAGCACGTAGCACAGAACTGAAGGTCATCCGTTATTTCAGGAGACCATCCCTCGAATACGAGAACAGTACTCCAGTCTGGTTACTATACAGCGTTATTCCGGCAGCAGCCAAGATCCATCAGTATTAAGCACCCTAAGCTCGGGCCGTATGGAATTTTACACTTGGCTTTGAGACACCGCAATAAGCATGTACGCTTCTCATCGCCCATTTACGCTTATTTCCTCCTTGATTTATAGCGGCAGATAACAAAAGAAACTGTCGATAAAACACTTGGGAGGTCATCCATTATTTCAGGCGACCGGCCCTCGTACTGAGAGCCGTACATCCCATCTTCTTTATCGTCTTCCGCAGCTTGTACGAACTGCAGGGGCCCAATGCCCGGACAGATCTGAAGTCAAGCTCTTGGTCGGGCAGATGTGGGAGTGTGGCTTAGATGCCTTTTTGGATGCGACGAAGTTTGAGGTTGACATCAAGCCAAGAGGTATTCAATAACACTAGGTAGAGTGGTCCGCCTCGGACTGTGCAACTATCAGTTGCTGGTTTAAATTGATACGAAAAGGTCACATATACAAATGTGCGCAGTCAGACGTGACGCATTCATATGAAATTTAAGTCACACAAATCGCCAATTTCAGATTGGAAGATTCCTTGCTGATTCGATTGAAATTTAGCAGTATTTCGCTCACTTGCATTTCGAATAATCACTTCAAGAAAATTCTGGTCGCTCTCTTCCATTGTTAATAAACACAGATGCCTGTAGTTAGGCGGGAATGCAGAGATTTACTTTTGCGCAAGACCAAGTTTGCAAGAGCTTTATCGTTTTTGATTCAATGGACACAGCTGCAGCAGGCACCGAAGGATTTTACGTAATCAACAAAGAGCCGGAGGCCAGGGTGGAACTCTTAGTTGCTGAGATCGATGCAAGGGAGCATTGCGTTAGGGTCCATTGTGAAGATGTAGATCTGCGAACACATCGTGCTGTTCGAGTGACCAGGGTTTTGGCAAAAACAGAAATCCCATTGGTCCGAACTAGTGGTTCCAATGAAAAAGTTCTCAGCAAAGGGTTACGTTTCATCGCTGATCGGAATGATATTCGCTACGAAATTCCTAAGAAGGGTCTTCCAGCTGAAGTCATCTGGGTTTTGCAGACATCTCACTGTCACATTCTTTAGGTAGAAAGCGAGTGCGATCTGACGACCTCACATTATCTGAAAGCCCTGATGTGTATTGGAAACCGTGAAAAAAAAAACGCTCACTAGGGACGAGCTTGATGAACTGAAAATGGAGACTGCAAGTCAATGACCCCGGAGCGAAGGCTGATGTGCCAGTTGATTCGAGATCAAATCAAGTTCCAAAAGAAAGACCTGAAATTCCAGAGTGATTGAACGTTTCGACAAACCGTTTTCTAGCATTAATCCTGAGACAATCGAGGCTGAAGCTGAACGTTTGTTGAATGAGATTAACCGCAAGTTTCCGAAGGCCAGGGCTAACAAAGAGCTGGTTCAAAAAGGTAAGCTGAACAAATTTAGAACGTCTCTCGTGAGTGTAGCAGGCTCACACTAGCAAGATATGTAAAAGCAGAAGTCATTTTATTTTGTAGGGTACTGTTGATCGACCCAAGAAAAAATAAAGATAGTCACAGCAAAAAATAAGAAAGAGATTTCATAAAAACTCTACATTCCCCCCTCTGCCTGAAGAGAGGCAAATGCCTTGCGGCTAACAGCATCTTTACGTTCAGAGAAGAACGCAAGAACAGCTTGAGGTGCGTCCGCGTAGATAACAGATAGCGGCTCCCACGGAGACTCTTCCTTGGCGAATCCTCGCCATTCGACATGAATCTCGAAACGAGATTCAAACTCATTCCAACGAACATCGACAATACGATCGATTTCATATGCTCCTTTCTGATGAAGTATCGCTTCAACGAGAACAGAACTGACATTCAAAGAACTGTCAGAATACAACTTAAGACGTGTAACATGGACTTCCAGCCGAGTCCCATCGATCACCTCAACCATGTAGATCCAATCAGAGATAAGCCCCACAACGCGGTAAGGTCCTCTCCACCAAACACTCAACTTGTCGTGCGACCGGTTCGCGTGCGACCAGAACGAAATCACCGATATTGAAATTCGGTAAGACACCTTGCTTACTGCGAGAGTCCTTCTCACGACTCTCTTATTTGACCTTCGCGACTTTCTCCTGCATAGAAGATAGCTCACTATCAAGTCGCTTCATCATCGACTCCAAAGCATCTGCAGAAATAGAAGACTTCGCCAACGTAGACACGACTTTGGCTCCTGAATTGTAGACACAATCCAGAGGTCTACTTGGCGGCAAACCCGTAAAGATAGTAACAGGTGCATAGCCATGAATACCCTGAATCGCATGGTTCAAAGCCCAATTAGCCATCGGCAAGACGTGGGGCCAATCCGAAAAG
>RBZT01000852.1:0-37150 GCA_003693705.1 Polymyxa betae
TGTCGAACACGCTCCCTTCATATTTTCTGAACGAGAAATGATGGATTATTATTATCAAAGGCTTGTTATAGAATTGTCAGTGGCTCAACGTCTGTTTTTCAGCTGGATCTTTGAACATTTCCAGTTTATCTTTCGTCGCGATCCAGATGTCTTTTGCTATTGGGTTTTAAAATTATCGATTTTTTTGCTCTTACATAACTTCCGCATAGAAAGCCCAAACAAGATGTCGATGATCAGAAAGAAATGTTCTTTATGATTCGAGTTATTCGGAGGCTGACTGTTGTGTTCGCTGAACGATGTCCTGCTTTTATCATGAATCTTATTCTTAATAGCCGTAAAATACCTATCAAAGATCTGATGCACATTCTGGCTGAAAGGTAATTTTATTTTGATCCCGATTTCTCGCGCCCGAATTTGCATTTGTCTCAACAAGTTTCATAGTTTTCGAAATCCTGCGGGTTGTCAATATTCGTGTCTGTCTTTATAAACCGGCTTGAAGTGATTCATATCATTCAAGCTTGTGTTCGATTATCACTTCGCTGTTCTTCATTCTTTTTCATTTTAAACTTGCTACTGTTCATTTCATGCACGCTTTTTCATTTCTCATATTCACATGGTCTGATCTTTTCTTCTGTCATTTGGCATTGACTGATGCTGGGAACAGTATGGTAAAGGTTGAGGTCAACTTTCCTGACCGTCAAATGTTTGACCATGATCTCGTTCGTCATGCACTCGATATTTGCTGCTTGTTCCGTGACGCTCCAGAACAGCTCACTCTGACTTCAGTGATACTGGCCCTGGCACTGCACAGGATTTTCATCTCCAAAGATTACTCTTTATTGATTCAGATGCCTGAACTTAACGATGAACAATTGCGACGCGCCCTGGCTCTCTCTTTAGCAAATCGTCATCACTCTTTTATGGAGGAGCTCCAAAATCAAAACGCCTCCTTGTACGAACGGTTTTGTCGCTTGCTGCCAGGCAAACTGTTTCGGAAGCCGCCTGCTCCTTATTATCTTCTGACGAGGCCAACAAAGACACGAATTCGAAAGTTGGATAATCTCGAGGATGATTATGAGCTATTGGATATTGTTGGTATGATAATTGCTTTTCATGTTGCTTTTATCATGGTTGGACAAGAAGACATCCTCTTCTTCATTGATTGTTTATTTAGATGTTTCAGTCATGCTCCATGTATAAATGTATTAACAGAATATTTCGGGTTAACAGTCATTTGTGAATTTGATTGCATTTTGTCGTGTTTCCTGCAACCACGTTTAATTTCGTCATGATAGTTGCCTGATACTAACCTTGACATTGACATTCACAGGGAAAAGCGATGTGGCAAAAGTGTACAGAGCCCGTTGTCTACGAGATGGCTGCAATATGGAAGTCGCCATCAAAGTTCTTGAGATGCGTTCACCCATGGAGGTAGAATGTATGTTGCAGTTATGTTATAGGGGCCAGGTCCTTGGTCTTGTTCCTTTCCTGGATGCCTTCGAGCACGCCGGCAGAACACACATTGTCATGGAGCTGATTTCGGGATATACATTGCTAAATTGGCCTGTTCCTCAATCCATTCCAGAAGCCTCTGCTGCTGTGCGCTTCTTCGTTCTTCAATTGGCGGCCGCCCTGAACAAGATACACTCTCTGGGATGGTCTCACGGTGATTTGAGTCATCTCAGTAATAGTAAGATTCGCTGTTCTCTTTGTGATTTTTATTTGTTACTTTGGCAAAAGTGTCTAGTCGAATCCAATCCAATCCATTCATATTGCCAACCTGAAATTTTTTACACTTTTGTTGCATTGTTGTTGTCATTTCATTATTCTCTTATATGGTATCGATCGCCTTTATGTCATTTGGACGACGGCTTGTTGTAATAATGAATTCCTGTTTCATCATTTTTAAACCTATTTTACTGATGGTATTGTCACTCATATTTATCTTTTAGTGATGGTCACCCCCTCCAACAACACGCTCTTTCTAATTGATTTCGAACTCGCCGAACGCGAATCTTGTGAATGCTGCCACCCTCACCGCCAGGGCGATTTCCCAAGTTTCTTAATTCGCTGTGCCGACCTCGTTGATTTGCTCAAGATTCAATTTCGTATTCCGTGGTATGAACGTCTTCCTGATTGTTTAGGACAATTCGAGGAGGCATCCTCGAACTGGATCTATGGATCATGGGGGTTCAATAGTGTTATGGCAGATCCCATATTCGACTGTATTCGCGACCAATATCCTCCCCCTTGGAACAAGGACCGATGGTTACAATATCCGGATATGGACCCGCCCGTCCCCGAGACCAGCACCGATTCAGAGCAGCCTGAGACGGGATCGTCTTCGTTGGATCCTGAGACAGCATCGTCTTCGTTGGATCAGGCTCCTTGCGTTGTCAATCAGAGTACGGAATCCGAAAGTTCTGTTGGTGCTGTTGATGCAGACAACCATTATCAGAAGAGCAGTGGACAGATCGAATCCAAACTCGATCACGATAAGCCGATCCCTGTGAAATCTCAACATCAATCAGGTAGATTCGTTTTTTAAAGAACTCTTTCAGCTTACTGTTTATGGTATTTGATGTCAACTCTTGTCGACAATATGCTCTATTGTATCGGCAGAATCACGTACTTTATCTATTTTGGAATCGTATTTTTAGCATTTTCTGTTTGATTCATCCAGTTCATTATCTGACATTATCTCAGGAACAGGTCATCAACTCGTAATCATTTGTATCTGTGTGATTCTGATCTGTGTCGCCCTGTCCTGCTGGTTGTATCAAGGCTTTCAACGACGTCGACAGTCTCCCCACTTGGATAATAGCAGTAAGATATCTGTCGCCTCTGTATCAGTTTAAAATACATCTGTTGCAAATTTGCATCTCCTTCCTAATTCTGTGTCGATCCTTTTGCTTTTGTGAAGGTTTGAAGCTTGTTATCGGCCAACGATATCAGATCCTCCCCCTTATGACCTTATGATTATACTGGCAGTATTATACAATAGAAGTCGAGCTCCTTCACACAGTTTGAACTTGGTCGTAAATATATCCCGACATTCATCGAACTGCTTCAATAGACCGATCATTGCCAGTTTTGGTGGATCTTGCAAATGGAGGGGATAGATAAATTCCAGAAACGTAGCTGGCAGGTTTGGCACAAGATATAATCTGTTATTAGTAATATATGTGATTGCATGCAACTAGGCAGGGATGTTGGTCTGGCGTCATTTTGTTTAAGGAGTATGGTAAAGCTGTACAACACTGAATTGTTTGGGTTCGCTCTAAGGCCGTCTAACTCAGGGAATCACTGTCAATGTAATAAGGGGGCGCCAGTAGTCTTCAATAAGCTCTGGCTGGCGGTGTGCTTTACTGCATTTGCAATCATGCTTCAAAATGAGGTTTATGTAATACATACTTGATGATGTGGATAATTCACATGAGCAGTATGTACAACTTCTTGAATGGTGACTCAATGTAACAGCATGATTCAGCTTCTCCTTCGGCCACAAATTACGGCAAGGCTGGCTGATTTGCCGATTTGAACATCCCTTCATTAGTTGGTAACGTATGAGTACTTGTTATTGTTACTGAATCCGGGACAAAGTGGAGCAGCCTGTTTTGTTTAGCTTTAAGTTGGAAATTAATGGCGACCAACACTTGGACGTCAGCCGTCTTCGTTATTGACACATTGCTGTCGCGAGGCCTGGTTTCAAAAGCTCTTCCTTAACACGGCATCGAAAATGGGCGCCGCCTGGTTATTAAGCCAGACTCTCAGAATGATCCGAGTTCCATCGAATATGTTTTGTCCCTTCTTTCTGTAGTCGCTGTCTTCCCTTTAAAGCTCAATGATCGCTTGAACAACTTGAATCTGATAGGGCAAAACCCATCATGAAATGGCCGACGAATTCTCTGGACGGAGCTCTGATCGAGTAAGTTTGTTATGAGTCCATTGGTGATCTTTTTAACCCTTTTCACAGAATCAGCTGATAATCCCTGCCTTCATCCATCAAAAGTCGGGACTTCGACAACGAAGAGGTTCACTACTCATATCTCTCAGCCGTCGACTTTCATAACTGCCAGTGTATCCTTCTTACTAGTTTGGGATGGCTTTACAAATCTTTTCAAGTTTTTCGTTCTTCATCGCATTAAGTATAAGTTTCTCGTGGTTAAGCTGGAACCGTCGTCAGTTTAAGTCGGTATCTGATATCGCTCGCTCTATCCGGACGAATAGACTGCATTCATTCGCATTGAATCGCCTGTTCGAAGATTCTTGTTGCTTTCCGATCGAAAATCCATCATGTACTCGAATGTCGTTCTTGCGTCCCCTCTCATTGCATAAGCTTAGAGTATTGCTCCAATTTTATATGACTATTTTCGTTGTTGATTGCATTTAAAGGCAGGGTGCATCGCGTCGAAGCTGATCGCCCATGTTACCAGATATCTGACCAATTCTCCACATCGTTAATAATACGAGGAGCTTGTCGCCCTGTTGGGGTCATTTCGGCGCTCTCGATACTGTCTGCCAGCCCCCTTATTGGAAAAAGTCCTCTTCTCGTTGTCTGCCTGTCTCGTAAATCAATTTTCATTTAAATGGCTTTTTTGCAATTGCAAGTTTTCTATTTAATCATTGCGTATTGGAGCCACTTTTGCTATCAGTCGAGGAGATAACTACAAGGCTAACCACCCCGCCGGTCGAGGCCTGATGAAAGAACGGGCAGCTGACAGCCGGCTCTGACCTGCTTAGTCTGGATAGGGCCCAGGTTCCCAACATCGAATGTGAACCTGATGAGCATTCATCCAAACGATATGCACTGCCCATTCAAGATTCTGTGGCGATATTGCGCTGCTGAGTTGGCGAAGATTTACCAAAACTCCCAATACCTTTACGAACTTAAAGGTATCATTTGCTACTAGTATTTTCCATATTAACGTTTAGGGTTCCTGCTGATTCTTTTTCATTAATTGCCAGTTAAACATAGCTGTATTATGAATGAATTCAAGAAATCCTCTCTGCGAAAGGATGCTTGCTTTTTCGTTTGCATTCGTTTTTCGCCATCATCTCTTTTCGTATGTAATGACCATTTTCCTTTGATTGGCTTCGTGATAAAGCGCGACTCGACGTTTTTGAGGGGATGGGTTTCTTTAACCTTATTTATAACCAAATTTTTATAAAATGAGATAATTCTGTTATGCTGTAGCCGTACTTGGCAAATCTTTACTGAATTGACGGCAGTTACGTTTTGGAAGAACCCGGCGCCTTATGACGCTTGATCTAGAGTTCAGCACCCTCTAATACGAGCAACGACAACGAGATTGGTTTCTTCATCATCATTGACCGGCTCTGGCCGAACCGAGTGCCGTCGTTCTTGAGCAATTGCCTCAATGTATTGCGATAATCTCCGTTCGGGCAATGTCTGTTGAAGCCAAGGTAAAAGATCTTGGTTGGTGAAGCGGCTTGCTTTGCCGCTTGCGTGACGGCCGTGGACGATCTGCTGGCCGCCCTAATTAGGGTTCATCAACATGGTCTATCCAAGACTTGTTTGTTTTTGGATCGTTATTATAGAGGGAGTCCGCGACTTTCCGATTCCGATCTCGACATTGTTCTCCGATATGGCTCAACTCTTATTTTCACCTAACATTCTGCAATATATACATTGAAACTCGTCAAAAATTTCAGTCTATCGGAGGTACCCTATCCTGGCAATTTCTGAGTCCGTTACCTCGACATGTAAATGTTTATTGAAGAGTATTTACCAGAGCTACGAGGAGTTGTACCACCGGGAACATCGAGGAACGCTATCAGGCTGTCATTCAGTTTGATGTAATATTCTAGCTTCGATTACGCCCGATTAAGTGGTTTTGCTGATCTGTGAACGATTGCAGGATGACCTACTAAGGATACTGTGTTGCCACAGCATTTTTGGCATTATCGCTATAATCACGGCTGGAGACAATGTCGACATTGCCCCTACAGCGAGGCACGAAGCAGCGCCAGCTGTTGACCATTTATTGAATCTAGAATCGGCTGTATCAGTACTGTAATGCTAGCTGCTAACAAGCAATTATTGAGTTGTCGTCAAGAAAAATATTCTGTTTAATTAGCTGGATTTTATGTTCCTGATTGATACAGTACCTCTTCAAAACTCCGTGATAAAACTTTCTGCGTCATTACTCATTAGTATAATCAACTCCTTCAAATCTGTTGGAACAGAACATGAATCAGCACAGCGCAGCCCTTCGTCACCTCTGTGACCACTGTCACTTGCTATAGTTGTCATATTCCGAGTCTCATTTTCTCTACCGATAGAAACAACAGATTAAGAGTCCCATCCTAGCTCTCGACCACGAGCGTATCAAGCCCAAAGCATGAACAACGATCAACAAGAACGTGCTCTTGTACCAATATTCAATGGAACAAATTTCCAGCAAAGGCGTCATCGAATGGCCAGCCTTTCGAAAAGGATTTAGATGAAATCACTCTCGGCATCATGTTTGATATGTAAACATGTCATCTTCCCCCCCCCCCCCAAGCGCGATCGACGTTAATTCTTCGTCGACCTCCAGCAAAGGAATCAACGGTTTCGCCATCTTACCCAATCATTCCCGCAGAGCTGGCGTTAGAAGACCACGATACTTGGAAGGCTTTATGGAGACCATATTCTTCAAGCTGCTTGACTTTCTAACTTTTAAGTGGGTACTTGGCAACGCCGTTCTGGATCGTGTGCAACAGAACCAAGTCCCACTTCCAACAGGCCAAGCATCTCGACGGCTTGTTCAGATGCAACCCTGGTTAAAACCATCACAGGCATGGACCATTTGGATTTGATTATAGGCCACGAATTTCAGCAGGAGATTCTGCTGATAGACGCGAATACGAAACCGATTTCAGGTAACCCAAATAATATTGCACGTTTTCATATTGTTCGTATGCTGATTACAATCATAGGTCCGCATGGATCGAAGTAGTGATTGAAAAAATCGAGCATTGCTGATCACTACGGAGTCTGCTGTTTCCAGATGTTCTGTACAGCAAGTTAACATTTGATGATGATGGTGCTGAAGCTCCGAAAATGCTTACCGGTCATTTCTGCCCATCAAAACTTGCCAGGTTCGCTCTTGTCTGCGACAGCAGTGAACTTCATCTGACGTATGACGGCTGCTGGCTTCTTGAAGACTTCTGCCACAACAGCGAAGTCGGAGGGGACTTTTTCCGATTGTGATGGTTTGTCGTTTGAATATGCCATCCTGTTCGCAAGGTCATTTCTTCGAAGACCTGATGGGTCCGCCGCCTGCTGATGCTCAGCGAGGCGTAAGCCTCTGTCCATGCGGCAAAGCGTATGGTCTTCATGACAGTCGCTCACAGAGACAGGGTAATTCCCTCAATGCTTTTCATTCCATTGTTCTGTCAACTTATGACCATAGAACAGTTCCACTTTCAAAAAACCGCAACAAATCGTTATCTAGGGTTTATGCTGCTGTGTCAATACTTTCTTTGTTTGTGATTGGTCTGGGATGTCGCCTCCGAAAAAGAAACCCTTTAAAAAAGATGGACTGATTAACTGAGGCAATATTTCAAGTTAGTGTCGTTTCGTTAGGTCGCCGTTTGACCCTTGTGAATCAACAACGCTACCAAGATTGTGGTCATACAGTTAAAATTATACGTACAAAATCGGCGTGAAGATCACGTAATTATATCGACCGTGAAAACCGCGCAAAGTCGCTAAGCCGGAGAGTCACAACGTTTTTCCATCGCCATCACGCCGCCTCGTCCTCGGTAAGCCGCTGAAACGGCCATGGCTTCGGTCTTCAGCATCTGAAGAAACACCTACTTTCCAAAGTGGGCCGCCGTTCCCATCCAAATCTTACAGCTGAAGCTCTCAGTGGCTGGATTCGTGTATCTGACGTTCCTGAGGTCCTGTCCAAGGTAAAAGCAGAATGTTTTGTTTCAATGCCCAAATATATTTCACAGTTGTGTATCTCAAACTATGCAATTAGCATTAAACTCTTTATTTAAATAACGAGACAATTATAATTTTTTTTGACTGAACCCTAACTGCTTTTACAGATTGTACGCGTGGCTGACAGTGTGGTTGCCCAAAATAGACAGAGTCGCGCACGCGCACTGGACAATTGTCGGGTGCGCAAAGCCACCGCGAAACTCCGGCGTTGTAGGAAGGCGGCACAGGAGGCCGAGTCGAAGTTTGACTCTGCGCCCCGCATTGCTGCAGCTCCAAGTGAGGGTCGAGTGTCATCCCGACAAGAACTTGGAGCCTGAGTTGTTTTTCCCACCAGGGCCTACGTTAGCCGAATATATCCCGCAGGAGGTTGCGGGGTGGGCGGGCCACTTAATGCAATCATTGCAGGACGCCATTCGCTCCGACGTTATGAAATCCTGTTAAGTTGAGATGGTCAATCTCCGCGATGATTTCACTTCAAACTCCGGCGCCGTTGATTGGCCGGGTTTTGAGAAGGAGGTCCAGGTGCGTGGATTGGGCCGAAACAAATTTTCGGTCGCGCTGGCCAGTTACATCGGCCTGATGGAACGGGTTTACAAACCCCGCTGTGACCGCCGTACTCGGGCGTACCGGAAATACAAGAAGACAGCGCGGGAGGTCCGGGCAGCAGAGCAGGCTCTTACAGCTGCTAAAATTGCGAAAAAGGCTGCAGTCGGAGTCGTTGATACTGACTCCGAAGATTCTTCTGGTGCAGGGTCTACTAGTGAAGAGTTTTAAATCGTTTCTTCTTTTATAAATCTTTGTTAGAGTCTTTTGCATAAAAACATAGGTCTCACAGGATTATAATGTAGCATTCCGAGGAGCAGAACGAATTGACGATTCCCAAGACTGATTTCATCTGTTCAAATTTAATAAACCCAATCCCGAAAATAGATTCAAGAAATCGTTGTCAATGACGATTCAGAATATATAATAAAAAATTAAATAAGAGGCTTGTTTCAAGTGAAAAATTCCGATACGGTTATATAGATACCACCAATCAAATTTAAGCTTAGGGAATTTTTATCTCAATAAAAGTTATTAACCACTCCATGGTCAATAAAATTAATTTATCGATATAATCTACTATATCCACTGTCCTTCTCGATGACAGATCGGGACACCGTTGCAGCTATCGCGGCCCTGTCGGCGTCTATTCAAGCTTCGGTGCAAGCCGTCGTTACTGCTGCTCAGCTCTGCATTGTGGATGCAAGCATGGACGGCCGATCCTTTAGAGCACCCAATGCTATTCGATGGACTATTCGGGAGAGTCAGTTTCTGACAGCATCGAACGACCCAGGGTGTTACGATGGCTGGTTTCGTAACGTCTTCCGCTGTTCGAAAGCCAGTTTCGATCAGATAGTCGACCTGGTTGAGGGGAATTGGGAAAGGGTTAATCTCCCTCTAGGCCTTAATACACATTTTGGGATCCCATGGCGCGTTGCTGTGGCCATGTACTACTTTACTCATTCCGGTTCCATTGTAGATTCTGCCAAAGTGTTCGGCATGAGTAAATCATCGGCCTGGCGCTATATCGAACAAATAATCGACGTCTTGCTACTCATTGGCAAGAGATTCATTAGGCTTCCAGATAATCAGGCAAAATGGCAGTCACTCAGCGGTGGGTTTGAGAAATCTTGGGTTTCCTAACACCTGCCTCTCAATTGATGGTGTTCTTTCGAAATCGAGCGTCCCTTCAATTATGAAGGATGGTATTGTCGGAAAGGATTTCCAGCCATCAATGCATTGGTCGCTGTTGATCATTTGAAACGAATCCGCGATTATGCTCTTCGCCCAGGTTCAGAAAATGACAAGGGCGTTTATAACCGGTCCAGTTTTGGTAGCGTTATACATGCCAAGGTGCCAAAATGCAAAATGATAGTAGGCGATGCAGGATATCAGCTATTTACTCACCTGATGACCCCGTACGAGATTCGGCCAGATATGCCTCGTGACGAGAGAAACTATAATTATCTCCATTCAAACACGAGAATCGTCGTTGAGCAAGCATTTGAATTTTTGAAGGGACGTTTTAGAATCTTCAAAACGGCTTTGAACATGAAAGGCACAGCGGCAACATTGCCGATGGATCTGGATGCCGAGTTTGAACGAGACCGCACAGCAACTGAAAGCATGGCCAAGTTGATACGGGCGTGTTTTGTGCTGCACAATATCCTCATCGATCTACATGACAACACCACCATCGATATCGAATCGGAGCAGCATGAACGAGAGCCGTCCTATCCAGATACAGCTAATCTCCCATTTGGCTCTGTTGGCGGACAGGCTGCGAAAGCAACTAGGGACGCTGTCAAGGCGTACCTCACGACGGTTAAGAAGCACCGGCCGGTTTATTGAGAAACACATTTTATGGCTTGGGCGGAGCCAAACGCTCCAGAGCTTGAAGCATCGCGAGTTGAATATTTGCTCCATTTTCTATTGATTTTCTGATTGCTAATAGATGTTCTTGATCCGCAACTCTATCTTGCTTCACTTCTTTCATTATCTGTAAAAGGTCACCATCTCCCTGCCTAGACAATGACGAGGCTATTGCCTTCAGGCCCGATCCCACTTCACAAAGGCCAGTTTGAATGCTGAGCCCAATCTTAGCAAACATTTCGGTCTTGCGTGCAGAGCTGCAACTGGTATTGGGACGGATGTTGCTTTTATAATCTGGCTTCTGGTCTTGTTTGACAACTGGGTCCGTCGCCTGTCCTAATCGCATCCAAGGCCGGTTTTTTAGCTAGATGCAGCTGGATAATATCAAAGTCGGCCCCTTTCGCATCGGGATCCATAGGTTCGTTTCCAGTGCGTGTAAACTCTTTACCTGCTGGCTTATGGTCTCGCCATTTGGTAACGCAGTAGTTATGCTTAGCTTTGATCTGGTCAAGCGACAGGTTGACACCATGGACGCGATTGACTTCCAGCGCTACTCGATTCCATCCATCGCTTAACGAGTTTCGACTTTTAGTGCCTTCAAAATGATGTTTATATGTCTCATACAGAGCCTCCATTAAGGTTTCAACCATTTCTCGCGACCATTTCGCAGAATCGCTGGGAGTTCTGTCGGTAGATTCTTTTTTAGGTCGGCCCCTCTTTTTCTGAGAGGTAGGTGTTGTAGCGGAATCTTGTTTATCAATCGTTTCATTCGATTCATTTATCGAGAGCATCCAATCATCCCTCGCTCCGCTCTCGGGCAATGAAAACGGCGCTGGCTGAGTCGGTTTGACTTGAGCGCATTGAGGAGCAACAGAAGTGGGGCTGGAGAAAGATGTTGCCGAGAACGAAGAGTTCGTGGACGACATTGCGAGAGAGAAATCCTTTTATCTATATAAATACTCTGAATTTATCGTCTTTTTATCTATATAATGCTTGGAACACGCACAGTATCTATGCGCTATTTTATCTATATAAAATCCTTACTTGAAACAGGCTCTAAAGCAAATAAAACTAAAGTAGACTGAATACAAAAGAAAATTCATAATATATAAAAAATACAAAATTGATACGTGGGAACATTATTGCCACGATATGTTAGAGGGTTGGTACCAAGATTAGTGGCGGGATGTTTTGTGGAGGATTAATACCGATGGTCATTGTCAAAATAGGTTCCGGGATGCGGGGAATTGGGCCAGTGTCGTGTTAGATACCGTGATTATTACGAGAAATGTACGAAAAAGACGGTTTAAAATGTTGGGATTGGCGTCTGGTGGTGCCGATCCTGAGCAACAAGACATGCTGGTGTCGGATTCTCCGGATGAACGTCTGAAGGTGAACATTGTCGCCCCCATAATCAAAATATGCAATATTCAAGCTGTCGCCTCCATAATCAAAATTTGGAATATTCAAGATCTGTTGGAACTGCCCTATATCCGACGCATTCTGGTTGTTGCAACTGCCCAATGACTGATTACACAGTCATTCAAATCGCTCTGCATGGGGGCTCTACTGTTAGCTTTCCTGGACTGCACAGGCATATAAATTGTATACCATCACAATGTTATAGTGACTTAACTGCCGATGGCAGTCTTCGCCGAATGTTAGAGCAGCTCGAAGTCATCAGACCAATATAAGGGACATCCGTGACGTCAACTTACGCTATATATCGGACGAATTTTACGCATTTGTCGGGCCGAATTTCTAAAAGTGGTTCGCAAACCGTTGCGGAAGATATTTACTGATGAGACGTACAGGCAATGAAATACGGAACGTACCATAACGTCAAAGGTGACAACGCTCTCAGTGCTGCAGTAGATATCAATTCGCATTGGGATAAGGTGAGCGCATTGAATTAGGTACATAGCGTGTTACAAACTATTAATTGTAAGTAGGAGAGATTCTGGTTCGCTTTCTTTGAAGGAGCTCCAAATTCACAAAATCAGCCTCAATCAGCCGGCGCGACAAGCGATGACACCAGGGGTCCGACGATTTTAACGTATCTGCAGAAACTACTCTGGCTGTGGTGATGCAGACCATGATAATGATGACGATTTGCCCGCTTCGCAGCAGACCATTTGGCGGGATCTCTCTGCCCTTGAACCAGAGTCGTTTTCTCAGGAGCTGTGTCAACTGTCTGATCTGGAACAGTATTTGAAGACGAGCGAGGCGTCAAATTACTTTATTTGTGTTGTCGGTTATCAAAGCCTGGATTTTTATTATGGCACACGGTTTCAGCATGAAGTCGAAGTCGCGTTGAACGACAAAACCAGAACGGTCATGTGCGACGACCTGCGACTGTGTCATACTCAACAGATGCCGAGATGTTCTCATAGATGGTCCTTAACTGTAAGCTTTGCGACCACCTGCTTGACTCCCGACGAGGTCACGTTCGAACTGTATGCTGAGGGGGCTTTCTCAAGATAAAAGCGATCTGTTTAAGGACCAGCTAGCTAGAGATGCTAAACTTGCAGCCGATACCAGACCAAAGCTGGTGCAAGGTTGGGGTTCCGGATAATGTAGCCTTAACTTTCCCATTATCTAACTGTTCTACAGATCCTGAACGACATCTCTCAATCAGTTGGTTGCCAATTGCAGCTGGAAGCGATGTCGTTTGTCAGCCTCGCAGAACTTACCACGTCCCAGCTTCGTTGGAACCAGTCGAGGTCGGCGAATCGGTAATCGCTTTTGCCATCGTTTCTTTCTTTAATTGAAATCCTAATACGGCCGTGCGGTAGGCTCATTCTTGCAGATCTCACGATGTTGGATACGATTCTTAGGCAGCGGGCGCAACGTTTGCAGCGTGGAACCTGGAATCTCGATAGGGTTCATCAGACATTTGTGGCTGTGTACGAGGACATGTTCTCCCTGACCCCTATGTTCTTTGCTATACTGAAAGAACATTTCAGGGCCTGCGAACGGGTAGGGCTGTTCAGAAGTATCCAATCGCTTCAGCACCAGATTCCCCCAAAAGAATATCGAAGGGCTGATATCGGCAACTGAAGAGGCATTCTGGTCAATGGATCCAGATACCTTAACCAGTATCTTCCTAACATGGCAAGGTTGCATGATTGAAGTCATGAAAAACAACGGTGGGAACAGCTATAAGTTGTCACACACATCGGCAAAACGTCTTTGCTAAAGAAAGGACAGTTGCCAGTGTCGTTGAAATGCCCTATGGAGGTCGTTGAGCAAGCAAAACACTTCATTTTGAACCAATAAATCACCTTTAGCACAAACCCGGGTTTTATCATGAGACAAGTAACGTGCGTTTCCGTGGTTTGTTTTGAGACAGAGGCTAGGGAGTATAATAATATATAATCAATAATGTAAAAAACTGCAATGCCCGGTTCGGCGATTAAGTAGTATGATATGAATATGATACGGGCAGACCCCATGTTAAATTCGTTTGGTTTTTTTACCTAGAATTCCAAGCCGTAAAGGGACGACCTCTGGATTCGGGAGCTAGCAGTTCAGTGATGATGGCTGCAAACGATGTTCTTTCAGTACTGTCCTAATACTTGGGAGGAACATGGAGAGGTCGATTTGCTTCATTGTTTCAAACCCGATACCTGACCCGCCAATAGAGACGACAATATGATGTCTCAATATTTTTATTTTTAAAAATAAAGCGTCAAATGACAAGTTCCTAAAAGCTGAGTACCGATTGTATTTACGTCTCGAACTTCTTTACGCGACGATGCATCAATCACGAGATACAAGAAGTCGTATCTAACAAGGTCAAACCGAGGCAGGCTCAGACTGCCAAGATGACCGAAAAGAAACGAGGGCGATAGAAACATGTATGCATTACCTAACTGTAGCAATCGCCATTCATTCCGCCGCCTTAGAAGAAATGATTATAAAAAATCGATGCTGTCTCTACATGACTTCGTGAGTACAGTTATTCATTGAACAGAGTAAACCTTTTGCTAAGGATAACGAAAGTTAATGAAAGCAAAACAAACTGCAAAGAACGAATCTAATGCCAGTGCAAAAGCTATTAAATGCTCTCAAAAGCGCGCTCTGTATGGAAAATCGTGAGCCCCTGCTCCACCGATATTGTATATAATGATTAATTGAGAAATGTCTCCAGATATTACATTCTAGGGTCAGATGTCGGATTGGAAATCTATGACCGAGGATTACATGATTGAATCTGCATCGCTATCAGAGACCGTGTGAGCGCTCTGGGAAAATTTATCCCTGGCACCATGTTGAAGCCTGTCCAGCCGTGTTCGATTCAGTCGGCTAGTCGAAGTATTTCGAGAAGCTGTGGACGGATTTACAGCCACCGGCTGGTTCAGAAAGAATTGATAGTTTGATCCTCTTGGATCAGCACCGGACGATTGCGGAATCATAATTATGTCTTGTAAGCTGCCGTTGTAAGATTCGGGCTCGGCCGCATTGATGACCTCGCGAGAAGAGTTTGGTTCAAAAAAACTGTTATTGGAGCGACTGGCAGCAAGGCTGTAAGTGGTCGACTGTTGGACGTAATATTTGGGAGCGTTAAAACCCGCCATCCCGTTGTGCTCGGGAGGCCGATCATGACGATCTTTCAAATCTGATAAGAGCCGCCGAAATACAGTATTTGCAATTATTGCCAGAATCACAACGACGACAGCGACTAACAGCCATATGAGCTCTTTCCGGGTCCAGAGCGAATCCGGTAACGCCTGTACGGCAGCTGAAGTCGGACACGAATCCGGATAAATCATGTACGAATCCGATCCGCATGTAGTGACGAAAACGGCAACGATGTCAATAGGAATGGTAGGATCTGCAGCGAGCGTTAACAGCGGCGATGTGCGAATGACACTTTTCGAATTCTGCATCTGTATGTTAAATGCGGACGCCAGCAACGACCCATCAGAGTCGGTGTTGTCGCCAAGAATCACGAATGAGATCTCGGTGGAGGTTCGGGTTCGATTCTTGAATTGTACAAGAACGAACCGGGAGGATTGCACATTGAAAGCCGAACCCAAATCTCTGATGAATGCCGTCTTTAAAGTTTTCTCAACCGAATCAGGAAAGTCCAGTGTCGATCCTGGAACAGTTAGAGATACCTTCCTGGCGTTGGATATTGGGCTTGTTACAGGACGCGATGAGAGGGAGGGTGAAGCACTTGGCGATAATACAAACAGCGACGAAATTGAGGAAGTCGATTTCCATACTGAAGGAGAAGGCGAACTTGATGGCCTTGAACTGTTAGAGATTGGTGCTTTCGTAGACGGCGATGATGATTTAAAAGCTGATTCACAGATCATAGAGACAGCGACCCATTTACTCCAACCTGGGCAAGGGTCCACACTAAACTCTTTGTTGGTTTTCGGAATCGAGCACGACCTCTTTCCCAAACATGCGTTATTGACAATAGGGAGCGCAGACGATCCGAGATCACATCCAGGAGATGGAGCGAAATTGGGCCACATACCAATAGGGCGACCATAGAGAGCTTGCTGTACAGAAACGATGGTCATGTTGTTGGGACAAGAAATGTTCAGATTCGCGCTGGGTCTTTCAAAGGAAAGCCCACCGATCTGCGCCCCGATCGAGTAGAAATACGGAGGCGGGTAGATCGTGCTATAAAGCTCGAAATCGTCGGAGCTCAGCGCGACCGCGATCGAGCTTAGCCGAATCACATACACCGGAACCGGATTCGTCGACAATGTCACAACATTCACCGACGTCATTGCCGTACTGGACGTGAACATATCGCCTCGAAGCGAGACTTTCTTCGACGAATAGGTCGGATTGGAGACCATCGTGTTGACCCTATTGGCGACGTAAAACTGGACGTTCCGATCAGGGCCATTACCAATCGAAATCCCGAACGAAAACCAGGTATCCAAACTGACACTGGGGCCTATTACCATCTCATTACCGAACGTTGTACTGATGTTGGTCGCCAGATACCGATCTTGGTAGATATAGACTTTGGGAAGCGATAACGAAGTATCAGAATCGGGATGGACGGTGAAGATGATACGGGTTGACAACTCGTTTGAAGGGACCTGGGCCATTCCCATATACGAGACGCTCACACTTGAACGAACTGTCTGCATCCGATACCAGGTGTTCGCGACTGTCGAGACAGTTCGATAAGGTTCGTTGAACATCACATTGTAAGGCGGAGCAGCACCGGTTGAGACCGCCGCCAGCAGGCTCAGAGCCAAAACCAGCATTTCTGCCGGGAGAGTTCAGAACGGGCACAAAAATCAGAGATATTTCATGAAGACACGCGCCGACATTATCGAAATCTTTTGGTGGTGCTCCCTTTCAAATAACCTGCTACGTACATGCTTTTTTCGCAAGGAAATGTTGATGTCGATGGGTATTACACGCTGGATGATCCATCGCTATCAGAAAACGTGTGGGCGCCTTGGATCGGATTTATCTCTAACGCCGTGCTGGAGTCGGTCCAGCCGAGTCCGGGATCTGAAGCAGCCGATGTATTGTACTTGGCACTTGACAGCTTGATGACGATTGGTGGGCTGACATAAAGATAGTGCTAATTAGACCCTGATATGAGAAGATGGGATATGATCAGGATCTGTCTTAATCGAATTGAGCAGGAAGCCTCTGGGCGCTGCAGAAACCCGAATGAATCGTCAATACAGAATCATCAGCGAAATAGATACCAGACAGACGATCATACCGCCAAATATCGATTCGTTTCGATCCAAATTGAAAGCGATTTTACGGCTCGAATAGGCATGAATCCGGGTAGACCACTGACGAATTCGTCCAGCAGACTGAGATGAAAAATACGACATTCTCGACTAGAACGGGTGGATCGCCAGCAGAATTTAATAGCGTCGCCGTTCGAGCTGCACTCCTCAGCGTTGACATTTGCCTGTATACGGAAAGACCCATCGGTGTCGGTGCCATTCGGAAGCACCACGAATGAGATTAGAGGTGACGTTTTTGTCTGAGTCCTTGATAGCTTGACGTTGGGAGTTGCGGCCACGACTGATAGGAAGGCCTGGTGCTATCGGTCTCGGGTAGGCCCAATTGTTTGCGAGACTTTCGTGACAAACAAATGAGAGCTTGCGGCCGTCGTTGAGCCGTCCTGATAGCCATGACTGGCTAGCGAAGAGTCAACCGATAAGAATAGGCGAAACAGAAATCAGTATTCTCGCCACTAATACTGAAGAGAAGTTCTTGGAGCTAGACAGCTGCAAGGACAAGATGAACGTGTCTACGGCATGAGCAATGAGGGCGAGGCGGAAGGCGAGGATGGCATGGTGGAAGCTGTCTAACCTGAACAGAGCAACCCAAAAGAGACCCATGAATAAAGATCGAATCCATAGCTGGCGTTGGTCTGAGCAATATGCAGCTGTGTCTGCCGAGACATGATCTGGGAATAACTTTCAAGAAGGCGTTATCGGTATCGAGGCGTGATTGGCGGCGGAATTCGGCCAGCGACAAAGTTGACGTTCATAATGATTGGATTTGATTCTGAATTGCAAGGATAGGAAACACTGCCAGCAGCTGCTCCAGGCGTTCAAATAGGAACGCAACGATCTGATTGTTCTTCTGATAAATGTTGCCAACGGGGAAAGGATATCGACAGTCGAAGCTGAGGAGAGCAGATGGGGATATTCGTATGGTGTGCAGATAGACAGAAACCGAATTCTTCCAGACTGATACAGCGTCGACAGTGAACACCGGCCTGTTAAGGATATCGCCACGAAGAGGGCAGGCAGACATTGAATAAGGTGTTGCGGTCATTGCCGAGACGAAAAGTTCGACGCTACGAGAAGGAAGGGGTGACGGGACCAAAGAAGATCTCTGCGCCCCAGATTGTCGTGATGTCTGCTGTAAAGATTGGTTACCAGCAATGTAAACGTTGAGAAGAACGGAAGTGCATGATTCGCTTGAGCTTAAAAGATGAGTACTGAAGTAGATCTGGTTGTTGGCAATTGAATCCATCCTTGGTAAGAAATAGCAACTGATTGGGATATTCGTCATAGAGCCAATATGGAGTTGCCGACAATGATTCGGTAAGTATAAGCTCGATGTATGGATACAATGCCGATGTGGGTTGGTGACGAATTGGATGATATAACGGCATGAGCTACCACAGAGAGCATTGATCTAGGTGAAGGAGACAAACGCCAGCGCTCCTAGATTATCGGTTTCGGCAATACAATCCATTATGACAGCCGGAATAACATCCTAGACCGTCCATAGCGCCAGCAGACAGCATATACAAAAATCTCCAAAACACAAAGGACAACAGCGACAAGGAATAAGAGCTTTTAGTTCCATGACGACGAGCTTGTCGATGCTTTTGCGACCCTAGATGCACAAGGATCAGGATCCATTACATACGAATCCTCTTCACAGAGCGTCTCACATAGCTCCAGAAATCGATTGAGCGTATGCTGCTTTTTGGACTCTGCATCTATAATCGTTTCGCTAACAGAGAGGAATCGGGATCGGGAAACCACAGTCAACGGCTGGGTCCGGTTTTAAAACTGCAGAAGAATGAATCTGACGGATATGACGCTCAGAGCTGAGCTCCGGTCTCTGATAAAAGCCATCTTCAAAAGGCTCTGAACTGGGTCAGTGATGTCAATGTCGCTTCAGCCACTGTTAGAAGAATCCTCTGGCTGTTTGACAAAAAATCATGCAGCGCGTCGACCTAAACATATGAAGTCAGCATTTGAAATGATTGAAAATGCAAAACGATGCTGTAATGAACAGGCACACCTGCGAGAAAACTCGATAGTATGAACTCACATAAGCGATGGTACAATTGCCCGCTAGGACCAACGGAGACGAATTCTATTCATTTAAAAACCTGAACAAGTGGAAAGAGCATGACGATCAGGCCTTCATTTCTCACAGGCAGATTTGTTGGCAATCTGCAGAATACGAAAACAGCCAAAGACATAGAAGCAAACGCTGATTGTTGACAAGTCTGGCTTCGATCCGCAAGTTCTCGGATCCAGACAGCTGTGTTCAATGTTGACACGTCTGACTTGAAATACGATCCGAAAGTTCTCGGGTCCAAAGACAGCTGCATTCAATGATGACAGGATTCTAATTCAAAGCCAAATACTCTTAGAGCATGAAGTGAGGACTGAGGGGGCTTAGTATAGCGCAACCCTTTCTTAGCTCTGATATAATCACACTCACTCATTCGGTTAGACAGAATCGTGATTGTATGGCAATGGGGCAGGCTATATAGCCAGCCCACAGAGCAGTTTAAAATCGACTGTTGTCAGATTGGGTTTATTGCAAATTTCTTCACCAATTTGTAGGTTTGCATAAAGTCGAATTTCAGCACGATCGCGAATCTTGACACTGCAGATCATCGAGGTTTAAACATGGCTAGGTAGCAGATATCTGCAGGAAGCCTTAAAGACATCATTCACTGGAATGATATTGCCTCGAAAATATCTCGAAGTGCCTTGCCTCAGATCTGAATACTAAAGAAAATGAGAACTGTCTACAAAGCAGATTTTTGAAGCGATTGCGTATTTCCTCCATTCAGGGATGGGAACACGAAGCCATTCGGATTCAGATTCGGCATTGGACTGTTCAGCGTCTGACCGACGTGAATCGGATAGTTTGATGTCAGATTTGGCAGCACCTCCTGAACACTATTAATCGGTTGAAAACTTGGAACTGCTGGTGTCGTTTGCTGCAAAGTTCCATTAGCTCGCGTCGAAGCCCTGCGCTGAAACCGAATCAAAATATACAAGCCAGCGACGACGATCACAGAACACAAAACAATCACGGCTCCATGCGCTTTGCCAAAACCTGATTCGTTATCTGATAAAAGTACTCCAGAAATAGAGGATGGGCAAGGATTCGGGTATATCACATACGAGCCTGAATCACAAAACGAGATGTGAATGGTCTCGACGTTGATAGAAACAGGAGGGTCACTGGCCGACTTCAATAAATCTCCAGCTCGAAGCCTGCTGCTTGAAATCTGCATTTGATCGTAGAAGTCGTTGACCAGAAGCGATCCTTCGGGATCAGTGGCGTTCGGCAGAATCACAAACGATAACAGCGTCGACGTTGCGGTCTGGTCAAAGAATTGGACCATGATGAACCTGGTCTTTGGCACGTTAAGAGCAGCACTCATATCGTTGATGAACCATTCAATCAAAGCCGTTCGAACCGAGTCCCTCATGCCCAAAGTTGACTCGAAGACGTTTAGAGAGATACGCCATGCGTTCGAATTTGTTCGAGATATAGGCCTAAGAAAAGTTTTAGCAAAGAATGCAAACATAAGGGCTGAACGCCAAAAAGCTATCTCGGAAAAAGCTTAAAGGCACATACACCAATGAGGGTACGTTGGCAGCTTGAGAAGTATTGCTTATTGCAGGAGAATAAACCTTTGGCGATGGAACTTTGAGAGAAGAAGCAGTCTTTGATGATGGTGCCGCGACAGGCGAAGAAACTGTGGATGCTGATTGTAATGGAGCTGAGAGGGACCAAGAAGCTGTTGATGGGGACTGGAGAGAAGAAGCAATCTTTGAGGATGGAGCCGCGACAGGCGAAGAAACTGTTGATGCTGATTGTAAGGGAGCTGAGAGGGACCAAGAAGCAGTTGATGGGGACTGAGAAGAAGGCGTGAAGGTCGCATTACAGAGCATAGCAACAAAACCCATTTTCTATATCCTGCGCAGGGGTTATACTGGAAATCGTCGTTAGTTCTAGGAACTGTGCATGTGTTCTTGCCGAGGCACGCCTTCTGGACGACAGGAAGGGCGCCGGGTCCCATATCGCAGGCTGAATTCGGCGCGGTCCTAAATCCCAATCCAGATGGACGATCGTAGTAGGCAGACTGAACAGAAGCGATAACCTGATCTCCAGGGCAGGAGATATTCGGAACGACGCCTGAAATCTCGAAGGCGAGCGCGCCAATCGTAGATCCGACTTGATAGAACGAAGGCGACGGGAAATTGAATCGAAATAAATCGAAATCGACAAAGTCCATCGATTGCGGGAATACACGTAATGACGTCATATAAACCGGGACCGGAAATGTCGATAGCAATAGCTGTGGTGCGAGCACGACGGCTGTAGACGATGTCAGAATATCTCCACGAAGCGGAACCGTTTTCGCCCAATAGCCCGGGACGATGTTTGTCACCAGATTGGAGACATAAAATTTGACATTGCGACCAGGTCCGTTTGTAATCGAGATTCCGAAGGAGAACCAGATATCTTGAGTGATATTTGGTCCAATTAGCATTTCGTTGCCGAACGTTGTCGTGATGTTGGCAGCCAAGAACTTATCTTGATAGATAAAGACGTTCGGAAGCGCTTGAGAGGTATCAGCAATGGGACGGACTGAAAAAAGAAGGCGGTTTGCTGATTGGGTAGAAGGAACTTGGGCAAAGCCCATATACGAGACAGCAACAGATGAGATATTCGTCATGCTGCGATATGTAAAGAAAGTGACCACAGTATCTGATGTGCGATAAGGATCCCCGATTAACCTGATATAAGGAGGAAAAGCGGCAGTGGATAAGTTCGGGATCAGCAGGCCCCATAACAACAACAGTATAGAGTAGGTGGTCATCTCCGTCATTCACCACATATCTGTGGATCTAAGTAGATTCACCACCGACCAAAATATCTGCTCCATATAGGATGTGAGGACCAACGTCTTGTTAGGGCCGCCTGCCTTTGCTGAAATCGCAAACATTACAGGTGAGATCAGTATTAATTGGCGAAGAGTTTTTTCACAAAATTTGCGGCCTTCATTGTCCAAAAATAGCTGACTGGTTTGACTCAGATAATGGCGGCAGCGAATCAGACAATAAACCTATTCAAACTTAGATGGATTTCGGCCACTGATTGCCAGCAATAGATAACGAGTGAAAATTTCGCAGGATTCCATTCTACGAGAGACGAGAATGTCAACAGCGATCCTTGAACCGATGCGTGTTTAATATTAGAAACACAACTACAGTTCAGGCAGAGCGAGATCCGGGCCCTTATCGAGCCTTTGCCTCTTGGATGACGACGGCTTTTCCGGTGTGATGGCAGTGTATTCAGGCTTGGCCTGATATCAACGTTATTTAAATCCTGCTCGAGCTGGTGCTATAGGTTACCGTTCTAGATCGGATCTTATCACAGCTGAGAGACTCTTGCAAAGCCGCTTTGATTTCTTTCGCGTATCCTTCTTCAGTGCACATGATCTTCCAAATTTTGTTTTGCTTGCGCTTATTCTCGCCATAGAAGAGAACATTGTGAACCACGTTGATGTTTTTAAAGCTCAGAATGTGGAAAATAGTCCTAGAGTTCAGTCAATCAGAATCGGTAGAAAGAAGCACAAAAGAAACACCGAATTCGTGACAAGATGCAAATCATGGTGCAGTGAGGTGAGAAAAAAGGGTGAAAACTTTCAGAAAGTGTCAATCAGAATGGGTAGAAAAAAGCATAAAAGAAAAACCGAATACATGACAAGATGCAAATCATGGTGAAGCGATGCGTTCGAGGTGAGAAAAGAGTGAAAACTTTCAGAAAGGAAACGAAAACAAATTCGAAACAAAAAACTGACTGTTTGTTGACGGTTGGTGGCACATTCGTGACGATTACTGGATATTCGACATAATTCTGGAGAAGCCGTTTACGCTGAGGAGCGGCCAAGACGACGCTCAGCGCCTTCCCTCGGTACATGGCCTGATCCATTATCGTCATGGCACGCAGCGCCTCGTCTCGGTCTAGGAAATGGACTGCAAAACAATTCAGCATACGACGACAATCGCCTGCTGCAATCCTACTATAAGCGAATCGTCGTGAATGCAGCACCGCCTTGAGCACCGTCCCATACTGGGAGAAATCCAGTGCCAGATCGACTTCGCTGACAGCCCTATGGACGCCTGATTAGCGCCCAGCCGACAGCGACCAGGGTCGGCGCTTACTCAGGGACATATTTGACGAAGAGGGTGGCGCCGGTCGACGCCTCCTCCATCAACACCAAAATTGCGCGCAAATTAATCGAATGTGCTTCCTTCTGACTTTCGGCTCTCCAGTAAATTCGTTGGTGGGAGACAGGAGTCTGACAGTCAATGATCGCAGGTCCTGCGACGCCTCAAGTTACGATCGATCAAGGTGTAGAGTGGATTCACCCATTGATTATTAGCTAGATCAATCCCGGGTTCGCTGTCTTTGTGATATAGTTTTTATCTTTGGCTCATCTTGAAACAATTCCAGAACGATACCGTTGTTGTTGCTAATAGGCTATCTACAGCTATAGTTGAAATTTTTTAGATTTATTCCTTGCGAAATCAACTTCCTGAAGATGTGTCGAACGTGATAAGTTGACGTTATAAGTTGACTTGAGACTGTAATATCAAATCTGAAAAAGATTTACATTCCCAATCTGAATAACGGAAATTGCCAGATTGAACCTTAAAAAACAAATGAACATCTGTAAAGCATTAATTTAAGTCCTGGATTGTTATCAATCATGGCGATTCTTGCTTATGTCGATCTGTCTTCGCCTGGATACTGAGAATCCAAAATCTTGAAATCGTTATTCATTCGCATTGAATATCCACGCTCATTCATCGCCTTTGTCAATTTGCATAGCCGCTAGATATTTTTGGCCTTTCGTCCAAACGCTTCAAGATTTTCAACAATATTGTTCACGAACGATAACCTGATGTGAAAAACCAATGCAAAATTTATGCAATGATATGCTGCAAGCTCAATGGTTTGCGGAACCCTGTTCTTCTGAAGCTCACTGTTGGAAGCAGTTGCCATTCAAACAAATGAGTCAGGTTTGTTCTGGAAAGACTTTCCCGTTGCTACCGATTGAATGTCTTGATCGGTATTTGCTGAAAAAACAATTGAAATTCATCTATCGAACTCCTTCACAAAAGGTACAGTTTTTGAATCAATTCAAATTGCCTGACAGATTTCATTTTATTGGGAATTGCCGGTGATCAACGAGTTACTAACCAGGGTTCTTTCAACATTTATGCTTGCAAATCCCGAAGCACAAGGCTTAGGAGCTGGGCTGCTTACATTCGCTTATAGAAATCCAGTGAGTATATCTTACATGCAAGGCTGAATTGCCACCTAGTTCCTGACGAACTCGTCCAAGGATGACGGTTTGGTAGCAGTGCTGTAATGGTTGCGCTGATAGGCGGCTCTAACCGAGCCGTTGTTGAATTTCTGAAGTCTGCTTGCCTTCTGAGGTTGATATCCACTAGCCAACCGTGTTAATGTCGGCATTCGCATCTCGGTCAAATGGTTTGAATAAGGTCATTTTGGTACGTCGGTTGGCAGTGATGAAAATTGTGCATGTAGAATGGGTCGCTAGGTCGAATGGCCTCAAAATCGACCGATTCTAAGGAGCAGCTTATCCAGTTTGCCAAGGATTTCCGCGCACTCTTACAAAGCGATCCGCAGAATCCCAGTAAGGCAGCTCGCAGATGGGCCAATTTTTCATCTGGAAAATGTACAGCCTGTACCGTATCTGAAGCCTGCCCAGCCTGCACGATCGCGAAGAAGAATGCAAAGAGCCGCATACAAGTACTGTTTACTTTCTTTTGACAGAATCTATTCGATTCTTGCGCGATCCTTAATAAAGACGTTCGAGTTTAGGCGCATCCATCAACCTTTGTCTTTACGATGCTGTTGGCTGCTCTTCGTTCGAATTCTTTCTACGCATTCAGCTGTGAAGTCAACGTCTGAAAATTTTCAGAGATGCCCCTTGCTGGTGGTGGGCTGGCTGATGAACCAGGCGCATCCTGAGCTACAGATCTGACAGTGCATTGATCTTCAATTAGCAGTTCCTGGTTGTGTCAACTTTTCTGCGAAATCGAAACCAGAAATGATCTCAAAGTGGACAATAATCTTTTGCTAGTGGAGATCGGTATTTATTGCAGCAAATGAACATGATCCATAGGAGCACGCCACGCTTAGGATGCTGTGAGCACCAGTGTTCAGCATCCCTTGCATGTGCCAAACGCAATCTTTATTGGGTCGTATCGCAGATCTGATGCACTTTTATAAAATTTTTGGCGATATCCTGTTCCAAAAATTCGGGGACATTCGGAATTGGATACCGGACGTTGATATTCATAACTGGCTCCTGAACTGGTTGTTGTGGCAGTTGTCGCTCTCGAGTAGGAAGTTTGCGAATTCGATTTACTTCTGACCATGAGATCATGAACCCTGTGAACGGAAGCAAAACAATAATGGGTCAATAACGCAATAATAATGTTCGCCCAGTTCTTCACGAATCTGTTTACGAACGATAACGGCTGCTGCTTTCACCAACTCTTTTTGTACGTCCGGAGATGTGTACTTGGCATTTCGAGGTGAACTTCTCACAACCTTTTGCAATTCTGGATCATTCTGGATAAGGAAATCTAGTGTTTCGAGAAAGTTTCCCCAATTCAAGGAGTCAGCACTCTCATCGTGTCCACGAAACGCCAAGACCTGTCTTGCAAGATGCAGTGCTGTTATGGCAACCGCCACTATGTGCCTTGACTGAGCATTCTTCTGATTTTGGTCAAGAGTTGAAAGAGCTGTTGGCAGGACTTTAGACTTCCGGAAATTCATCGCCGGTTCTAAATATGTCTGAGGATGGCTGTTGGAGCTATCACTCGTGGGGGGTTCGCTCGGTGGATCCGCTTGACCGCTGATTGCCACTAGGGGAGGTATTTCGCATAGCTGCAGTGTGATGGGATCGATACCGACAACTTGGTCGAGCTCCTTCTCGTCCAACAGGTTCGTCATTCTTCGGGCCCACCCTGCGAAGTTTGTGCATTCGAATTTGGGCACAACCTCATCCCCTTTTCCCATTTCCGTCAACTGAGAGGATGGGACTCTTAATCTGTGACGAGTTCTTATCATGCGTTAATCAAGTGTGTTTGACGCCTTGTAACGCGCTGGTTACGACTCATCACATTTAGCTCCGGATTTTGAGGGCTACACTGACTCTGCGATAAGTCAAACCGGTGATGACCACGCTCATGTGCCCAGACAATGAATAAGAACACGGCAGCCTCATTGGTGTCTCGCTCGGCGATACACGATATTGCCCAAGCAGTATAGGAGAGCATCAGAATTTCCCCAGAATCGAAGCGGTCGTGAACGGCATAAATTTCGAATGATGGACCAGGATGATGGGGAAAGTCAAGAACAATTTTTACCTTTGGAAACGGATTCTCATCAACAAGTTGAATGGTGAGTTCGACGTCCTTTTTTTAATGACTTCGAAAAACTCTTGTGGACTCTGGTAGAAATCGAATTCCTTGCAGAGACGCGCGAAAACATCACCAGGGAGCTCGTTTTTGACATTATGCCCTCGAACCAGTAGACGCCAAACAGCTCTTGCAGCGATTGTTTAGATATTCCCGACATCTTATCCATTATCCTCTACATCCAGCTGTTTTAGTTGTACACCGAAAGCCTGGCAGCCCCCAGAGAAAACCATTAAGAATTGCGATAGCCAAATCAGAGGAAAAAATTGCGAGCATCCGCCACAGAGCGAATTTGTTTAAAATTTTATCAATACAATTTTCAATTCATATCATGATTTCTGTGTATCAATCAAGGTTGTAATGCTCTAATCATTGACAGTATGATAGTTCTAAACAGTAATATTGGTAGCCATGTTGGCCTGCAAACCCGTATTTATCTTTCTTTCTCGCTGCCAATTTTCCATTATGTTGCATTGCTTACTAACCTTCCTGATTAGCACAGGTCTCTACTGGGAATGGAACCGAAAAAAAGTGTATTCGATTTCGAGACGCTCTGCTATTTGGAGAAATCATTGTAGTTGTGGGAGATGTTATCGCATATCCATAACTTCCACTATGTAGCTCTGTGGAATTGGATACTATTCAGTTGCCGCTCGAATTTATGGCAAAGCTTCTTCGCTGAACTTTGCGAATGGAGAAGCTGTTTCCGTCGGTCTTTAGAAGCTAATCATATCAAGCCGCATCAATTCAGGTCTATGCCGGTGACAACCGGTTTTTCATCGCGTTCTGCTGGGTCTAACACCCACCTTCGTTTCTGCAAGGACTAAAGATGAGTTCACAGCTGGCTAACCTCTACTGTCTCATTTCTGGTCAGCCATCCGAACGAAAGTGTCTGTGGAAAGCTAAGCCCCGACATGTCGAGATTGTCAAGTCATTTTCTTCTATCATCAATCATGTTGTTTTTATGTGCTCATGAAATAAAGTAAATAATAACACTTTTAACCCTCCATTTCACTCTATTTTATTTCAGCGATTTTTCCTTTCTTTCCATTTGCATTTTTCGAACGGGGTTCAAGTACAGAAAGAACAACTTTCTCACTACGCGTCTGGTTTCGTCTCTTTCAGCTTGCGTTCAAGATTGGTTTGCTAATTTCGTGGGAGATTGGGTTGGATCAACGTCTGCTCAAAGGGAGCCAAAGTTGATGATCGGAAATATCGTTTTCGGCATGCTGAATAACTGATAGCGAAATCATCCCAGAATTGAGAATCGTCACCAGTAAAATCGGATCTGAACAGATAGTCAGCGACGCTGCAGCCTGCTTTACTTGGCAATTGTTAACGAACTGAGTCTTGTATGAACCTTGACAAGAGTTTGCTAAGTTGGATGTGTATTCTGAATTAATCTTATCTGTTTATGAAGCCGGAAAAACATTATCGTGGCGAGCGTGGAGTTTCACACATAATGGAGAGCTACGTACTTGGTGCAGAAGATCTTGTTTTAGGGAGCCGATTCAGCCAACTTGGGGACGAGCAGCATGAATTGATAGCCCGGCATTAGGGAACTGACATCTATGGTGATTTCGATAGAGTTTTCGAATACAGGAAGCAATCTATTACAGATACATTGGAAACTTGTGTAGACAGCGAAATAAACGACTCAATAATTTGCTTCCAATTTGGGCTTCATGCACAGGTGAACAGTGAAAAACGAAATGGGACAAATGAATATGTCTGACAATTCCGAGATGAGAACAATCCAAGAAAATGGAGAAATTCAGTTATAAGTAGGAAAGCTCCAGAGATCGATCTACCTACGCTGGAAGCTCGAGCCCAGGTGCGTCGTACCGACATTTTGTCGTGATTCGCGACATCAATGACTCAAATTCTCTCATCATGTCCATCTTCGCACCGAATTTCTCGTCATAAACCATTTGAAGCAGGTCTATAAACAGATTCATTGACTAATAGAGCTATATTCTGGTCAATTTATGCATAAATCTCTTGTAAACTTGCCATCGTTCTTGGCGCTGTTTGAATAGATCTTGCATGGTTGCGTTCAAACGGCTTAGATCAATGCGAACGAAAACCTTAATCGCATACGGTCAATTGAATGCCAACGAATTCCCACCAGTACGACCTGTCTGTTGAAGCTGGATTGGCGGGCGGCATTCATTATCATGAAATGGCTCTTCGTGCTCTGAATTCCGTGAAGACTGGGGTCACTGCTCGACCAAGCAAAACCCAAGAATCGCATACAGATTGCCCTGCTACGATTGCCAATCGCCCTTCGGCATCATTGATCCACACGATCCTCATTTCTCCAATTCAGGTTTACGTGTTTGGAAGGCAAATCTTCCTCATTTCATCACTGAAACTTTCAGGCAGCTCAGCACTTCTCTAGAATGCAAACCTTGGGAAAGTCAGAAAAGGGCAGCGTTGCTGAATGACAATCGCTCTTGCAGAGATCTGTCTTGAAATGTCTTAAAAGCTCTAACGCTGCAATTGTAGAGTTTTGAGAATTGGCGATGAGGCCGATCTGGCTCGCCATCGTTCATGTCTTTACGATTACACAACAAGCTCAAATAAATCTCTGAAAGTCTTATTTCCTGGATTCCGGCATCTTTTTCGGTTTCCTTTTCTGACTGATTCTGTGATAAATCTTTCGTTTTTCTAGAACATGCAAACCGTAGCTTTAGCTATCAAAATGCACTTTATCAAAAAATCAACTTGGCAATATATTGGCTGATGCAAACTGTAGGCTCTTTGAGTGATGTTGAAGCTGCCGATCGTTGGAGAGCAATATCGCTCCGAGATGGCTGATGGCCAAGGGCAGTGGCTCAGGACAATCTCAGGCTCGATCCAGAATGGTGCCATGGCATTCAGCACTTCCATGCCGCTCGAGGCCATTTCCCGTTACGTCCAGATTATCTTTCTATATCGTTGGCTCCGGGCTTCACCTTGATTCATTTTTATTTCAATTATGTGCAATTATCTATATACCTAGCTCGAGTTAGAAGGTTTCGCATTACGAATTTTGTTTTCAAAAATATGCTAATATTTTTAATTATACGGATATTTTGCTCCTGGCAAGATGCAATGGCAACTGCCAAAAACGGCATGGCGACTGCTGTCAACTCCTGCATTGCAAACTAAACAGGACTTCTCAAGGAACTTCACGGATAAAGAAACGAACAACGAATTTCTCTCTCATCTCTGCCTTTTGCTCGGTTTGCTAGTCACTCTAATTCTGTCACAAAAATTGTTTGGAAAAAATTTCTGGACCCATCTAAAGTTCATTCACGAACCAAGAATCCCATTCAATGTACGTAAACTACTTAACATCGTCGGAAGCTGTATTCCTGTGGGATCTTACAAACAGTTGTATTTGTTCGTCAAACTAATCCTGAGAGGAACAGCTCAAGGCTGGACTGTCGCTGGGCTAAGTTGGCGCCTGCAGGAGGAAAGCATCACAAGTCGATATAAGCTGCATGAATTATCATACCTGGAATTTGAACATTGTAAAACCACTCTAAACCATCAATATCGGCGTTCACAAGGCCAGCAACCGCACCTCTTGCCAAACCTATTGCTGGAAAGAACGCTGTTCCTGGAAAAACAGTTCCGATGGGAACTGGGACGGGAAGTGCTGCTAGCACGGGATCCTGGGGATTCCGACCTACTGCGTGTCCAGGAGCTTCCTTAAGGAATGCTCGATATGTCATTCCCAGAAACGGAGCAGCACCAGTATGGACATGCTCATTACGTCACTCGATTTTCTGGTTCTGAGAACTGAATAAGACGATCAATGGGATTGCTACAGAAAATGTCAAACCTGAAGCCTTGTAGCTATGAGATCCAAAGTGGCAGTATGCTGGTTCAACGTGGCAGTATTTTGGGCCTGCAACGCTCTGATTGGAGCCAACGCTCGATTCAAGGCAGCAGGTAACCCCCCAGGGACAGCAGCGCGAACGATATTCTGCATCTCTGGTGACTGATCAAAGGCAACCTCAGCTGTGTATAACTAAACGACAGTAATTCAGGTCCGAAAAATGCGATTCATATAAACATTAGATACTATAGCATTGGCTACATCCGTGGGAGTAGCAGCAGCAGGTCGCTCTCCTTGACCAAACAGGGTATTGGTGGTACATTCTATGGCTGTTCTCAGATCCGCCATGGTGGATTGCCCAGCTGGTATCTGGGGCGGCTGCGGGAATCTAGCTGCTGCACGACGGCTCTGCCTTGGGGCGCGCGGCATCTCTGCTTTGTGTCGTTGTTTCGGCAAATTAAATAGTCAGGTCGCGAAGAAAATTGCGCATCACTCTCCGCAGTTCTCACACTCGCGCGCTTCGTTTTCGAGGGTGTCCTAACTGTTACTGTTGCGGACAGCTTAACTCTGTAATCAGTGACAATTCGACAAAAAAAGTGAGCACGCAAACATAAAAAGTGCGAGCGCAAGAAATAAAAAAAATGAAGAAAATGTCAAGAATGCTCAAAATTCGTAGCGAGATTTTTCGATGCTGTCAATAGCGCTTTACAGCATACCCGATCTGTTCCGGCGTTAAAGAGTCAGATCCCTGGACACGATAGGCGCCGATGATTCGATATAATTTCCGCGCGAATTTGCGAATCTTCGCAACAGAAACGCTTTCTAATGCCAATGAAACTACAGTAAATGTTTTTATTAAGGTTTTTTCATATAAGCCCTGAACCCTGATTTCGGATGCCTAAGACCCTGGACGCTGGAAATCCGGTCCCAGGGTCTTATTAGGAACATTCATTTACTACTAATGCTATTTGCAATAAACTCGATAGCGTAAACTTGCCCTGGCCATCGACTTGAAAGCTCAATTTAATTGGAACTTTTTGTTAACGAATACTACAAAATCGATTTTGCGAAGCCTGTCTCGGAACGCACCAGCAGGAGCTCAAATCTTGATGAGCTCTTTCTCCTCATCGAATGGCGACCAAACTCTCATCGGAAATAAGAGAGAAAGGGATCGTTTCAGCTCCCCGTTAAACAATTCATGGACAGGTTGCGCCCAAGGACTGTATCGTAGTAAATGTCAACCGGATTGAACTCGGTGCCAGTCTGGGACAAGATTGGTTCGGCGAGCCTTTCGTTCCTGGCCCATATTTCCTTGCCAAAATGGAGAATACTCGTCCAATATTCAAATGGAAGTTATTTTGGCTATCAACACGCATCTCTCTTGAAAAAACGACGAATTTGCTAGATATTTTGATGCAAAAGTGATAGGATCCGCAGTTTCTTTATTAAGGCCCTCAAAAAGACGTTGGCACCTTGATAAGGCCCTCAACACTCAGTTTGGCTAAGACCCTGGACCCTGCCAATATTCACCAGGGCCTTATTAGAAACTTTTACTGTATCTGAACCAAATGATTGAAATCGTAATTACAGTGTCTGTAAAACACATCTCGATTTTTAATTGAACTCACAGTAATATTTGGGTCGAAATCGATCGAAAACCCAGCCGAGGTTACACAGAGAGGCGAAACAGCCAGGTCACGTCCAACCGCTACAAAATGGATTCTGGCCCTTGTCACCGATTGCGTACAAAACGTATTTAATGGAATTTCTTCGCGCTGGCATCTGCTTCACCACCGCCCACGACGTCCTGGTCCGTTTTACTGGACAGAACAACACAGTCTTTGAACGTCGCTCTTGTCCGAACGCCAGCATTGGCGTCCTAGTCCTGCCCGCAGTCGATTTGCTTAATCATTCTGTGTGGAGGATCTGCATGTGTGTATGGGGCGAATGGGGCCCCGATCTGGGGGCGCGGAATCCTGTTCCGAACGGGGTTGCGGCGGCGCTAGCCCCAGTGTTCCCATTGATTGGAGTCGAATGTTTCAGACCATCTTCGTATGGCGACCACTTTTTGTATTACAAAATCCTGTCTAATTTCGCTCTCTACTCATTTTTCTCCGCTATAAAACTGCTTATCTGATCGCTTGTGAGAATTTTACAAAACTTTTTGTGAAATTTATTGTAGTTATAGGGCGGATTGGATTGCAATCGATTTCCGATTTGATTGGAAAAGGACAACAAGGCCGCAAACGTCTACGTTGAATGGTCTGTCATGGAGGCCGTCCTGTTCAGCATCATAACGTTGCGTTACACGAGCGGACCAACGACTCGATCGTCTCCAAATACCACCAGCAACAGCAGCACGACCACCGATCGTCCAGAGCGATCAATCCGTCCGAGCTCCGGAACGACCGGAACGTGGATTGATCTCGACGGAATCGGCTCGGGTCCCTTTCCGCCAAGTCCCGCCCTCCTTCTCATTATCCAATCCGCTCTACAATTATCAAACCCCGATTCTATTCTATTTATTTATATCCAAATTAATCAAATATGAAAACGACGATGGTCATGCTGGGCCTTGCCTCGGTGTCCGGTGTCATTGCGCAGGTCGCCCCTGTCGAAGGTAACCCTCCACATAGCGTTACAATGCCCATAATCTGACTGCTGCGAACAGCTGGTGTCACCGAGCCGATGGATTTCGCTACTGATATCAACAATCTCGTGACTCTGGATGGTAACGTGGCCGGACGGGATCTGCTGTCAGCGACGCAAGATTACGTTACAGGTTCGTGGCAGGACGAACTCATTGATAACGCCCGCAACCTGTTCCGCGTCTACTCCGACGAACAGTTCCAGGAGGACGTCGAGCGCGATCTGTCCCAGGCTCGCGAAGTCGAGCAGGTTGTGAGCCCGCCCGCCGCCGCCGACGACGCTCAACAAGCGCTGGCAGAGGCTCCCATCCAACAGTTAGTGAAAGATCTGCAGGAAGGCCGCCGCACAGTCGAGGATTTGACTGAGCAGGAGACCGTGCAGATCTGCCGGTACTACAAGTCGTCGTTGAATAACGTTACGTGCGGCGTGGCCCTCCAGATTTTAGAGTGGCTGGACCTTAGCGAGGCCTCCGGCGACGCCGATTTCGTGGATAGGTGGTTCCGCTCCCAGCAGCCGAACGTCAACGCCGTCGAGGGGAACGAAACGCCCGTGGGCGAGCACGGCATGACGTTCGAGGATTTCTATAACACGAACTGGAACCAGGAGTGGAACGCGGCCTCGTCCGAACCTGATGCGGACTCGACGGCATCGACGGCGGCCACTACGAATGATATGGATACGGATTGAGTCAATAAACATTGTCCTGTCTTTGTGCACATTTTGGCTGTTATTGAGCTCCGAGACAATTTGACATGAGGAATCATGAGTAACGAAACCCGAGGTGTGAATGGTTCCTCATCACAGTTTATAGTGCTACTGGGAGCTTCTGGAGAAAAACTACCGTAACATTAACTTATGAGGGCCGTACTATTGTCCAGTGATAATTCACAGCCCTACTCTGTAAAAGAGAAAGCGCTATCAGTATGTTAAAACCGGCTCTGAGTACCCTTTCGAATCCAGTTGAGAAAATCCGCAAACACCGTTCAAAATGCGCTGAACTTTGCGCTCCGATGAGAATTAATAATTGGCCTTGGTGGGCCACATTGAACAGAAACACAAAATTGTTGTTTGTTATTGCTGTTTATTGAGGTAGATCACAGATAAGGCATCTTTATAACAGCGTCGAGCAGGAATACGATCAAACCCTAACCCTGGAAGGGGCTTCGTTTGAACCATAGTGATGATTACCAGCGAGATGTTGCGATCATCGCCAAAACGTCATGTGACG
Source organism: Polymyxa betae (assembly GCA_003693705.1). NCBI lineage: Eukaryota > Endomyxa > Phytomyxea > Plasmodiophorida > Plasmodiophoridae > Polymyxa > Polymyxa betae. Next base: position 34,332 of record RBZT01000852.1, read on the forward strand.
TTAACTGACTGAAAGAAGCGAAGCATTCCGGGTGGAAGACGCCGCAGGTCATGCTGGGCCATGCCGCAGAGTCACGTCACAAGATTTGGATGCCGAGATGGCAGAAGAGGTCAACAATCTTCAGCATTCCACAATTCCACGCATTCGCAGCTATCAATGATGGGCCAGTATCACCCAGGTATTCAATCTCAGCTAGTAAAGATTCTCATAAAAAGTTTTCAAAGTTTCGACTTCAGATACTCACTGAGTTGGCGAACGTGGTATCATAATGCTTGACGTTACTTCCTATCGGGCTGTTCTATACTACGTATAATATAATACTGGAGGATCAAGGCTGGCAAGGGTTTATTTGCAAAAAAAGTTCCATAAACTTCTTCATTCTGATTTGGCAAACAGCACCTCTTTCAGATAACCCTAAACCCTAATCCAATACTTCAGGTCGTATCCAGCGACATCTGGGTGATCTCTCTAACCACTTTGTCTACGACAAACCAACCGTGGTGAATATCAGAAGGTGAATATTAGAATTGTATATTGATGAGAACAGGCTCGGACCATGTCCGGAAAGGTTCCACAGGCTGGAACATTCCAGCAGTTTACATGGCGCGGGCTGCGGAAAGTTCCGCAGAATATCCGGGTGGCCGTCGCTACTTTATTGCCATCATCACAGGTCGCTCCAATGAGCTAGGGTTTTAGGGTTTCGGATTCATTCCGATGAATTAATCTCAGATGGTTTCCGACGCCAACTTCCGCTCCATTCCCCTCCATATGTAGTCTATTGATCCACAAACCTGGTCGGCATGGGCGCCATTACACCGACTCTAATCATCGCCGTCGTGCTGGCCCTGGTCGCGGACCTCGTCCAGAGCCAGCTTCTCGATCCAGGTCCGTCATTGAATTCGTTCGCATTCCGGCAATTGTCAACGCTTACGTTTCCTACCACGAACCCAAGGCCCCCACCACATTTTACGTTACAGTTTCGGTTTCGATTGCGTTACTCACTGCGTTTCTGCTGTTGAAACTTCAAAGGCTGTGGATTTTTACGTTACTGAATATCAGCTGTAACAAATACTGAGCCAAGTCAAGGCTGGAGAAATCTATTCCGTTCGAGATCGTATCCGGGGCTACCAAGTCCGAGCATCTGGCTGGGCACCAGCTGTAGTCCGGACTCGCTGGCGCTGCTGGACCACTGGAAGCATCAGCAAATAGAGCGCCAGGCGGACTTCACGGCCTCCGTCGGCGAGAATTCGAAATTTCGCCGCAGCATTTCGGACAGTTTCACCGAAAGCCAGCTGCTGCGGCTCGTGCAGATGTTCGAGCAGCATTGCCGCAGTTCAGACCACTGTTACGTTACGGAGTCCGCACTGAAGATTCCGCAGAAGGAAGGAAGTCCGGAGGTTTGTCTCCGCGTCTCGATTCTGAGCGACCCTATGAAGTTGATCCGCGATGGCTTCCAGTCGCTTCCTATTCGAGTTTGCGAACCTCAGGTAGGGTTTAGGGTTTTTGGATTGCATGTTTATGACGTGAATGCAGGAGGTTGCGGCGAAGGGCTCGCAGTGTGCCGAGATGATTACCGCATTGGGGCCACCAAGTCCGGGGCTCTGTATCCCGCCTGATGATGACACCATGCAGAAAAAAATAGCCGTGTCGGAGTGCGAGACGCAATCCGAAATGGGTAAGACGGTGTCCGGCAAGGATTGGATACAGGGATACACAATGGAGAGCTATGCCAATATGCTGGTTGATCGGGAGATTGAAGATGTGCGGCCTCCGATAGGGCGCAGCCCCCCTCCGGAGCGCAGTTGCTCCCAAGGGTCCTCTTCAAATTCTCAGCTCGACGAAACTGTCGGACCTGTCGAGGGCTCCGAAGAGTTGGAGCGAATCGAAGGACAGAATGCGGAGTCCGAATTACAGAATGCGGAGTCCGAACAGCACGCTGGACAAAGCGCGACGTTCGAGGATAACTTTAGAGAGTGCGCAGAGTCCGCAGCAGCAACCGAGGCCAAACAGCCAGCTTTGGCCATTCGTAACGAAACTACCAGCGCCAAGGTACAGCTTCATGACGTTACAGATCTCATGGCGAACGTATTTGTTAAGCGCTTTCTCAAGCGTCATTTTTATGGGGATCCACGAGGCGCTCCTGCCTCCAAACGACCTCGATATGAGACAAGCCCAAACCCTAATTACGCTACGAACCATTCAAACAGCGTCGATCCCGTGACGGACTTTGAAAACGCATCTCGCACATCGACGTCATCGCACGCGGTTCCGCTTGTCATACCGGCCCTGGGCCTATCCGAATCTCCGCCGCCGCGATCGCCACCAGAGACAGTGCCGCACACGCCGACGCAGCCAAGCGCAGCCCAAGCGCAGCCTTGTACGCGGCCTCCGGCCTCTGCAGCGCGATCTTCCACGCTGCAGTTCCGACACTCAGTGACGCAACCCGACGCGAATCCCGACGAGGTCGGGTACGGCTTCGCGCTCGATTACGATCTGCGGGATTGGTTCCGTATGACGGAGACCGTCATAGTAACGTTGGTGACGCTGGTGGTAACGTGTGCCCTGGTCGTGTCGTTACGCCTGAATCGGGTGACGGAGATCCCACTGGGACTGCGCGATTTCCAGCTGGAGCCGCGCACTTACACGTATCGGACGCTGTCCGGGAAACGGATCTCGGCTCGCACACTGATTCCGGACTGTTATACGCCGACGGCCGTCTCTGTCGCATAGTCCGAACTGTCTCCATCCTGACCTAAATACTTCATAATAGCACTTGAGGGCCCGAACCGGTTCTGAATCCATTTTCAGCATATGGGAGG
>RBZT01000550.1:0-17700 GCA_003693705.1 Polymyxa betae
ACGAAAAATTATCGTGGTAAATCAGCCACGATCTACTCACGATTACCGTATCTACTAGTGTAGTCTGTGATCTTCACATTTAAATCAAACAATTCCACAAATGCAGGAAACCAACTCTGCTGTGACAGAACGAGTTCCTCTGGTGGCGAACTGAATTTCATCCTTTTGAAGGATGGATTTCGTCACTCTGTAGATCAGGAGGGTCAATAGAGATGAAAGAGCTGTCTCGGACCTGATTCAGAGACTGATAGGAAGATAACAGTTTGGATCGACATTCATCTCCGGAACATTCTCTATGGTGTTTCCGATGATTGAAGCGATTCCCCCAGGCAGTTTGAAACATGCGGAGATCTTTCTGACAGCATTCCATGAAACAATTTAATACAGGACGACACACATTGTACATCCAATCCCGTGTTTTTCCATTATCCGTGATCCAAGACCATTCATAGTTCCGGGAGGCCCAGACAAATTTCCGATACAGATTCGCAATCAGAATCAGCTTTTGTAATGTGCTCTCAGCATAACGGATTCGTTTGATTTCGCTCACATCCAGATCATGTCCTTTCACATTGATAACTAATTGACAGTTGATCAAGTATTGAGCAGCAACCACCGGAATCTGAAGACAGAGAATGAAGTTCTTCATCATTCGGCTCTTTGATCTAATCTACAGTCAATATACAGACGAACAGAAAAGGATTCTTAAAAGTCCACCAAAAACTTGCAGAGACTGAAATAGTCATTGATATCCGTCACATCATGATTGAAAAAGCGTGAAAACTTGGTTAGGTATGAAGACTTGTCATTACGAGGACGTTTCCGGGATTTAGTTTCAGCTCGTTCATCATTCTAATAAAAAGCCCTCAGCAATTTTTAAAACATGAAACTTGATAATGAAGCATTACATTGATAGCTACTTGAACAGGAGGTAAGGCCGGAACATTATCTGTATGGTGCACTAAAGATGTTGATGCTGATAACATTTCAATATCAGGGGGGATGTCCAACATTCCACAAAGTTCATTCTCTGTGAATATCTAATAATAAATCAATATCGTAATATCACAGTTATATTATCATTTCATACATCAAAATTTACATCGTTTTTAAATGAGGAATCTAAGAGGTCGTTGGAATAGGGAAGATCTGAGGAATTTTGGATCAAATATGAATCATAGAGGATAGGTTCCTATAATGCTGTGTGAGAAAGATGTGACTGCTTTTCAGAGCAATCATAAAGTGGTGTCTGTAACGTGGAGGTCGAGAGTAGAAACAGTAACATGAGTCTCTTCCAGATAATCTGTAACATTATTCGGCCCAGAACTGAATGCAGCCAAGCACTCAGATAATCTCAGTATCAGGAAGACAGTCGCTGGGCCAACCATTTCCAGGCAAATGAATTGAAAGTCGACTGGTCAGTGTTTGGAGACTTTTTGCGTGTTCAAAGCGATCCAAAATTCTGCGCGCAGTTTTTTGCCGAATGTCTGAGATGGCTGAGATCCAGACCTAATAGCTGAGCTGTACCCGGGACAATCTGAGGATGATGGTTTCATGATCGTGGTACTCCAAAGTAGAATTGAGCGAATGATCGATCGCTCCTGTGACTTCGATCGCCTTTATCACCGGCCGCCGGCTTTGTATTAACTGCTGGTCTTCCAACATTAGGTTCCGTGGCTATTCTTGTTCTGACAATCTTTCCTTGTTCGTAACGAAATTCCAAATAGGTTTTGAGCTGCAGCCACATCAGTACGCTAGAACTAGATGATCCCATAATGAGTCGTTCATTCGGACGAGCGTGATTTCTTAACAATGCCGTCCTGGCCTTAATCGCTCTGCTTAACGATTATCACGCGCTAAAATTGATAATGATGTAATATAATGTCCAAATGATTCCAAAAATACTACCCGATTTCTCTCTGTAAATTTCTCTGTTCATGTTAGAACACCTAATTGTACGGGATATCTTACCTCGACAAATGATTCCAATTTTATGACCGCGTGTACCTGCACAAGTCTTAGTCAAAAGTATGCTGAAGCTGAATATCTCCGCGTTTAAATAGTCTACGATTGGCTAACAGACCGAAGATGTACAGTACAGCACAGAGGACGGTCAACTTTCGTTCAATCGTCGGGATGAGGCTGCGCTTCCGTCGACAGAGGCGCAACCTCCTTTCCGTCACTGATCGCTCTATTCCTTCTCTTTTCCCTTTCTCTCCTCTACCAATAGATCTCTGTCTGCAGCCTCTTTCCGTCAACTCAAAAAAAGTTTACCGCACTGAGGATATGATACTATAGCACGAACACAGGAATCCCCACAGTCCAGTTTGAGCGTTTTTGTATGGTTATTAATTGTCTGACATCCCCTAAACCCTAGGCATACATATGTAGACGATACGATGGATTGAGCAATCGAATCGGAGAATGAATATGTAAAAGTACATTAATTAGATACAATGGTTCGATGTTTTATTGAATCTAAAATCAAGATCAATGCGGACAAAACGCACTCAGTGAACGTGATTTCAGCGATCGCATGCAGCGGAATGAAATGTGTATAGAAGCTGCTGATTAAGTTAGATATCTAGGGGCTGAAATCACTGCAGAATTTGATAGGGTCCCAAACATTTCCTAAAGTACGACATAAATATCAAAAACATGTTTTTTGGTGGTCGGTCCGAATTAACCGCCTCAGACGAATCGCCGACCAGAGCTCAGACCATAAGCTATGATCCGACACTAAAAAGCGCAGATACGAGCTTGAATTTCATGGAAGTCGGTCACAACAATCAGCTATTGACGTCTGGTAGCTTTGATATAGAAATGTGGCAATACACAGCCACTATCTGAAATCACAACAATCATACAAAATCCATCAGCCAAGTATGGAATCCAGATTCCATGATCTATTAAAGAGGAGAAAGCCATGGATAGAAACAGAATTTCAATAGCATTTTATAACAATGCTGAATGGTAAGAGATGTGATTGTCAGAATTCGGACTTCGTAGATAGAGCTGTATTGCTATCCATCAGTTTTGAGCAATCTTTCGCTAGGAGTTGCTGCTCCTGAATGTGGTCTCCGAAAATCATAATAAAAATGTCCGCATCATTATTACAATGATCTCGAAGGCAGTTCAATATTGGATGGACAATGGCATTTAGATAGATCAAAAGATCTTCACAGCAATTCACCTTCATCTGTTGAACTAGATCTCGAAGGACTCGAATGCAGACCAGAAATGTTTTCTAAAACATTCGAGCTTAGATCAATAAGCGATAAAAGCCATCAAACGTACCATCTGGAATCCTTTAACTTGATATCAAAGTAGGCAATCAACATTTGTGCCAGAATCCAAAACAAATTGGAAAAAGGGCGGACCGAAATCGACAGCAATGGATTGCTCGAAGCCGCAGAGCGAGTTACGCCCATCCATACGATTACATTTGGAGAAAAATTTCGAATGTGGAAACGGACTTCCCCATCGCGAATGAAACATTCGCAGATCCTTTCGACAGCAGTTCGTCAGACACAATAACGCCGGCAGGCAGCATCGATCGAGAGAATTGCGAAAGCGTTTATACTCCTTGCTCGTTGACGCATTCTGTATGACGGCCCAACCAATCTTCCTATACATGCTGGCTATCAGGATGACTTTCTCCAATGTGTTCTTGGCCGAATGAAATTCCGAAATCTCGTTCAAAACCAGAGGGGAACAATTCACAAAGACGGTTAAAATTGGATCTTTATGGTGAGGATTGTCTTTGGAATTGGAGCTCATCGTCCATCGACGATCCGTGAGGAGAGCGAACTCTTCGGGATCCGGTTGTTTCTTCTATATTGAAAAGCACTTATTTTACTAATTCAGCGCTGAACAGACAGACGTACAAGAAACTGACAGAGGCTTTCGTAATCAGCAATCTTGTCCACATTAAAATCCAGCAACGAGTTTAAAATCAGTCTTTTCTCGGAGCTAAAAAGAGTGGCTTTTTGGGGACTTTTCGATGGAATTCGACCAGAAGGAGGATTGATATCATTGGCAGAATGATGTGAAATGCGCGATCGTTTGGCTGAGACAGGACTGAGGACGAGTTGCCGCCCGTTCGTTCTCATCCAGATATTGGAGTATCCGCACGGATCGCCGGAACATTTCAAATAGAAATCCGAATGCTTGAAGGCGATTCCCCAGCGAGATTGAAACGTGAAAAGATCGTTTAGGCAGCAATTTACCACACATCGTAATACGGGCAGACCTACAGAATACAGCCAGACTCTAAGACGTGATTGATAGTGGACGGCACCACTGTTTCGGACCAAGATGACTTTCCGATAAAGGTTCGCTATCAGAATCAATTTTTGTAATGTGGGCGTGGTCTGTACAATTTGATGGATCTCATAGAAAGTCATCTGCGTATTATTGATTTCGATCATGAAAGACTCGCCAACAACCTGACAATCTTGAGAGATCGGCAGCTGATTGAAAGCTTCCATTTCCTCAATATTCGGTTATTCCCTCTAAAACAAAGATTAAAAAAGCACACAAATCGATGGGATTTTTTCACCAGAAACTGACATAAGCTCTTGTAGTCCGTAATATCGATCACATTATGATCTAATTTATCATTGAAACTGTCAAGTAGCGGTGGGTTATTAGGACCGCGTTTTCGTTTTCTCGGAGTTGATTTTTCATCAGAAGCAGCCTGGTTGGAATTGTTATTCAGCAAACGTGATTAGATGGAGCAATGCCTGTCCCAGAACAGAGGATTCGTGAACATCAGCAGAAGTTGAGCCTAAACAGGGTTCCAGATATTGATCTTCAGGTTGGATTGTTGAGAGGGGTTCTGGTATTGTCCGCAATTCTTCAACGAGCAAATCCTATTGCGAAAATCAATCTTGGTGAATGCGAACAACTTCGATAGATTCATACAGCAGAATCTCGTGAGAAATCCTACAAATCAGTAAGCAGGGTATCGGGTGGAAAAACAGCCTTACACCAAAGTTAAATTGAGAAGATTTTCCCATACTGAATATCATGGACGAATCGTCTCTCTGATTGTGACTTTCAGCAGCATGTTCGGGCTCAGATAGCAGCAGAAATGAATCTTGAACAGGACGGATATCCGTCTCCAACAAAATCTATCACATTCTAAATCCGATTGGCAGGACAGATAAGACCCGATCGTCAATACATCGTGGTCATCGACGACAGCCATGCCGTACTGGTCCCGGGGAAGGTTTGGGATAGTCGGGTCATTATTGGCAGCATGAGCTGCGACCACAAAAATGATGCAAATGGCAGATAGGATCATTTCGGACTCGGATGACAAACACAGATTTCAAATGGCAGGATCCGCTTGGATCGAGAGACTTGTGAGGCGAGGAATTGTAGAAGGCCGCTCAATTTCCGAACCACACCGCTTTATTAAAGAATTGTCAGAGTGGTGATTAGGGTTTATCAAAAAGTCAAACTTTTGGTCGCAGACGGACTCCTGTCCTCGGTTGTATCTGGAGCATATTCTACAAATATAAATGTCTATAATTAAACTGACATAATTGAGAAAATATCGTTGATTTTTGTCCAAATGAGAGTGTTTATTCATGTATTGTATGGTGTCTTCAACAGTCTGAGGCTGGGATTCAGGGACAACGGATTCAGGCTCGTCAATGATCTCTTCAATTATGAGGACAGATTCATTGAGGGGTTTCATCTTCGAGAATGTCAGACAAATGCTGACGGACCTCATCTGAAGCGGGAGGAAGGAGGATTCCTTCAAACAGCTTCTGTACTTTGGCGGTCAGCTCTTCGTCAGATTCACAGTCAGTAAGGTCCGGAATGCTGTTCAAGAGTTCTTTAAGCTGCTTCTCTATTTCGGACACCATTACATCCAACTTTTCATCAGATAGTTCTTTAGAATCAGCAGATTCTTCAACATCATTATTAGGAGTGAGAGTATGGACTGTAGTTTCTTGAATATCAGATTCAGAGACAGGACTGGAATCTGTAACAATACAATACATTAGTAGTTGTGATGTAACAAATCATGAGTGCAATGTAATACCAAGCTCAGTGACTGTGACAGCCTGGGAGAGGGCCAACATCATGCCAAAGAGAAGAGCAAAGAGGAGCTTCATGGTGGTTGAAGGGGATCGAGGGAGAGAGAGGCGAGAAATTCGATTTCAATAAATATGAAGAGAATTGGGAATGAGAAGAGAGAGAGAGTTGGGGACGACAAAAGACCGAGGCGGGTCGGAAAGATTCCGCAAAGAGAGATTAATCGGATTAATCTGAACCAGTGGCAAAAGGACATTAGCCATACCCCCCCCCCCACAAAGAGATTAATGTCATAAGAATGATCATCAAAGAGAATCAATCTGTATTATAATATCGGAAGTAATCAATAGTTGATCTGACCAAGCCAGCTTTTTAAGCGCTGTCGTTCTCGTTCTATTTTCATTCCCAATGCTGGCGTTCTCAAGCCGCTAACCCTAACCCTAAGTATAAATACACTGGATGGTGAAGTTGTCAGAACCTCTTCTAATTTGTCGTTTATCTTGTGAGGTGGAAAGGTCAATCTGCTCACGATGCGTTATTCGATCATCTGTCAATTTTTTTATGAATAGATCGCGGGCAGCTCAGTTCAATCTCTCATACAGATTTGAAGACAAATCCGATTCTGTATCGTTATTCTGTCTTTTCCAGAACAAATTTCTTTAATTTCGATCATGTCAATAACATTCCCTTTACTTTGATGTTTCCATTTTTCAGAACGGAAAAATATGGAGATCTAGGCACTGGGAGTGCTGAGTCAAATTCGACATTTCTTTATTGGTTAATGAATCTTGTCAGCATTAACAGCAGATAGAGCAGGACATTGTCCAGAATGTCCAGGACAATAATTCTGTTTGAATAGATAATGATCTATATAATCTCCAAATTTTGAGTGAAATAATTGACATCATTATTACAANNACAGTATAATATTGGATTTAGAGAATTTCGGAGATATTCACTCAGATCACGTGATGAGCATTTCAAATTAGACTTCTTCAAGTGAGTATTCATTCGCTGAATACACTCCAACTGGATCTTCTGTGATATATTCAGAAAATACAAATCCAATTAAACACAGTATTACAGTCTCTAATCCCTTCATAGAATATCTCAATAGACAATGAACTTGTCCTCCTCTATCATAAACTAGTTGTGATTTGAGCGAATATTTCTTATTATTACTGACAATGAGAGTCTCAAATCCACACTGTTTACTCTTGCGTAAGACCTTAAAACATTGCTGATAGAATACACTATGCGAAAACGGGTTTCCCCATCGACATTGAAAAGTCCGAATATCATTCTGACAGCATATTCGAACACATAAAAGTATGCTGTAACAGGTCCGCCGCAGCCAATCACGGCAGCGTCCATGGCTCACGTTCACTCTCGGATTGGTAATCTTGGCCCGAACAATTCTTAGGCATAAACTGGCCATTAATATAAACCTCTGTAACGTGGTCTTTGAAGAAGGAATTTCGGACTTCCAGATACACATTACTAGGCCCATCACTCTAATAATGAAATACTCAGCGATTTCCAAGACCTGAAACTTGATAGGGAAACATTACATGGATAGTTTCCTGAATAAGAGGTAAAGCCGGATCAGTTTCTGATTTATGAGAGGTTTCGTCAGCGAAAACCTGAGTGAAGAATCAATTTTAGAACACCACGGTTGAAGAACCACTACCAGATCAGAATCCAACGAGAGAACAACGATCTTGTTGAAATAGGGAAGATCTGAATAATCTTGGAATGAATATAAATTATTGATAATCGGCTACTATTATGCATTCAAAAAAGATGTGACCTCGTTTTGACAGAGCAGTCTAACTCTGGGGTTTGTAATTTCGATGTCGGGAGGAGTGACACCAACATGAGTCACATCCATATAATCTGTAGCATTAGAGCTGGGTGTAGCCAGGGACTGTGATAGGCTCAGTATCAGGAAGGGAATCGCTTGACAAAGCATTATCAGGCCAATGGTAGAACAGGAGACGATGTGTCGTTGATGCAGCGCATCACAACCTGCGCGCATTTTTTGCAGGACACTGATTGTAAACTTCACATTGCAAAATTCTATGATTGCAAAAGATAGGCTGAAACGCCATATTCCATAAAGCTGAGTCAGGTGAAGCAATGAAACCCTAAAAACCTAACGGATCACGATTCACAATATGCGTTCTGTCAAAGCTGAGAAGATTGGTGAAGAGATCTCCTTGATCACCAATACTCACAATATGCGTTCTGTCAAAGCTGAGAAGATTAGTGAAGAGATCTCCTTGATCACCAATACTCACAATTGCCCAACTGCTTGAATACTTTTATCACTATAGTTTTTGCAAAGACACTTTTAAACCATTTCCATATCCCCTCTTCTTGCTGTCCGAGTGTTTCGTCATGATTTGTTTCTGAAAAAGCCTCGCTTACAACCGGAAGCTAATGCCGCTTGTCACATCGTGATTGATAATTTCCCAAATCAACATTATCAGGCAATATGCCAATCTAGCTCAGTCAGCCACCAATATAGCACAAATTGCGACGCCGATGCTATAGCAAGATGCGATAGTGTGACTTCAAATCTCATAAAGTCAAAATCGATATTAACAAAGGGGTCGGGAAGGCAACCGGGGTCCACGCAACAGGCTGCGCCGCTCACGTTGTCTCTGTGATTTTTGTTCAGATTTTTTCTTACACAGTAGGGAGTATGCCGTATGTACCGTACCGGACATCTTAAACCTACAATAGTCTCAATTCGTTTTTCATAAGTGCGTTCGCACTTTTTAGAAAATTGTGAAAAGTTCGTAGCAGAATCTGTCATTTATTTGCTGCAGGTGTTAAAGTTCATCAATAATGTTCTGCGGAACCGATCGGTGTCGACGATACTTGCGCACAGCATACTCAACTTGTTTCGGTGTTAGCTCCAATCCGTTCTTTTCCCGATATGCATCCATATAGCGCCAGCATTTGCGAGCGAATTTTCGAATCACAGCGGTCGGAACCTAGGATCGCGAAAGAATTAGTTTCAACATATATTGCTCTGAGATACTTGGGTTTTGCGCCATGGACCCATTTAATGATGTCATTGAGATTTTGACATTCATTTTCATCAATTTGAAGATCGATATCACCGAAAACTTCTTGCTCAATATCGGTCTCATCATCAAGGCTAATCATTTCTGCATCGGAATCGGCGGTATTAACAGCCGGACGCTACTTCGCTTCCCTCGCATTCCTCAGGTGGCGCAGCTGCTTCTTTAGCTTGGGCATTAAAACAACAAAATTAACAGGAATGAAGGCAGCATGGCGCAATTTCGCCTTGAAAAACTCATTACAAAAAAGTAAAAGTTGCGTGACTGAGGAAAAAAGTGCGCAAGTATTGGTTTTTATCGCATTTTTCGGCTATAGTTGGATTCCCCATTTTTCGGCTATAGTTGGATTCCCCATAGTAGTCGCAAAAATATGGATTTCCATACAAAGTTTTTGCGTAACTGTTGGTCGAGAATTTGAGTTTTCGAAAAAATCTTTCTATTTTCGGATTCCATTCGACGAGATCTATCCAAATATAAACGGTCCAGGTCGCCATTCTTTTTCCGTGGCACTGTGAGGACCTGCGACCTGCGACCCAAATATGTGCGCATATTTATAGGCTCAGCCCGTAAATATGTCAACATACTTACAGCGCAGGTCGCCACCCATATCAATATACGTATATCTAAACCATACGGCCAAATTCGGCTAGCGGTTTGGCTATCGGCAACTTGCGAATACTTTTTTAATACAGTAGTACATGGTTTTTTCTTTTTAAAATTGAGCTGGAACTGTTGTCAGCAAACCATAACGGCACCAGAGTTTGCAGCAATGGACAGCATCGATCGTACGATGATGAAGTGCATAGGCAGACAGGCGAGCGAAATGCTCATTCTCAGCGAGACCCAAACTAACGGCTCTGAAGTTGTTGGAATTATATATTCAGTTTGCTTAGATGCTTAATGGACAGTATTCATTGTTGGATCGCTTTCACCCAATAGTTCGACTGCAAACTCTCTCATCAATCACCCTAATCGATTTCGAATTTTCGCCATCCTGTCGGCTTCACATTCATCTCTTATGGACGCTTTTCTATCTCATCTAGCTGCAACAAATCACATTATGCATCGCGATATCAAAGCCAGCAGTATCCTCATGTCTCTTGCGAGGTCTGCCACACCGGTTTCGGTAACAAGGTTTCATCGAAAATTTGCCCATTATATTTTTCAAGACTTTTTCTGTTAGCATTTCTAATGTTAGCTTTCGATTGAATCTAATTTATTGCTAGTGAGATGATGCTTTATTAATGCAATAAATAATCAATACACCATTGCTTGAATTCAACTTGTAAGATTTCGATGTCTGATTTCGTTTGCACGAATGTTCGGAGAATCGATTCTCACATTTGACGAACTTGGGCCATGAGGCTCGCGAGAGAATTGTCGGTTAGCCACAGTTCTGGACATGGTCCACTGACACTGCCAGACAAAGAGATAGGAACCTAACAGCAAACCGCAAACCTTCCGAAAAACTCGCAAACTAACACAGATCGCAACAAATTTTGGTAACGCACTTTTTTTACTTTTGTTTACGCATATTTCAGCAAGGTCGCCAATAGACTGGGTCGTCAGGTCGGGGACCCATAGTGGAAGGGTGAGATATCCGCAAAATATAGAGTCAGAATGGAGATTGATGCGTTATCAGGACACCCTATAGGTAACAAAGATTTAGTATGGACGCATTGTAGGTTTAAGATGTCCGGTACGGTATCAAAGAAAAATAAACGCAGATTTTAAGCAAGATGGTAAAATCAAAACTGATAACGTCAAAATCGATCGTAACAAAGGGGTTGCGCAGACAAACCAGAGGCCACGCAACTGGCTGCGCCCCTTATTGTAATCGCGATTTTTTGGTCGAACTTTTTCTTACATAGTAGAGTAGATGAGGGGCGCGCGACGTCGGGCGGCTGCCGCGAGAACTGCTCTCTGGACGAATAGCGACATTTATGCTGGACGACGGCGGCGGCTGAATCATCAAAAGGACCAGACGAAATCTCAAACAATCCCATCCAAATGGCATCCGAAAAATACGGCACTAACGAACTAATGCTGAGCATCAACAACCAAATATGCCATGAAACCTACAGAATTAAAAGAGCCCGTGTAGTCCAAATAACCATCAGCCTACTGCCCAACCTAGCTATATTAGTTACAATTTGATACAGATTCTAATGCGAAAAATTGTACAGGCTTAAAACTGAGCAACGTTGATAACACGCTTTATAACCACAGCGAATTCATGGGAGATTTCCTCTCCTACGGGTGTGACATCGAATGATTTATTTAACGATCTACACCATAAGCTGAGAAGCCAGAAGGAGGATGAGTTAGGGTTTTGGGTTCGAGACCCTATTGAATTGGGCGGGTGCTACTCCATCCTATTGAGCCTCTCTTAATCCTGTGTATAGGGCCGAACCAGTGATAATCCAACTTAAATGGTTGGAAGGATAACTGCTCTGAAATTGGAAGAACGAGCCCTGGTATGATACAACAGAAGGATTTGACAAAGTACAGTCGGCCTTGCTCTACGAATACAGCTGATTAACATCAACGAACTAATATAATTTAATCCACGTTTAGCGAACAATTGCAGAATATCTTGCAGAATTGTTTCAGATTTTTCTTTTAAAGACACACAAAAATGACAAAATGCTGAAAATCTGATAAGAGCGGACAGAATTATGCTCACTGAATATCGTAAGATTTCCCCATTACACACCGAGCCATAAGAAGCTGTAATTAAAAGTACTGTGAATCAAGAAGCTTGTAAGCTCTGAAGCGAAGATCACAGACAGCACCTACTAACCGCGTGGTTGTTATTGGAAACATCTCAGCGTGTTGAAGCGGGATTTTTTAAACTATTCGTTGACGATTCTGTTCATAGCGGTCGCAATCAAATCGTACGTTGTCGAGAACACCTCCGCATAATCCAGCGCAATTTTGCCCTCAGCACCGCGCCAATACAGATTGATATCGGGAACGCCCAGCAGAAACTCGGTCATCGTACTAGCCCCGGCCTGAGCGGCGCAATCTAACAGGGTCTTATCACCGTACTCTATGCTGTCATTGATCAGGTTCGGCAGGATCGTTGTTCGCATAATGCCATGAAAAGTGTTGGATCTGAAAAGGCTTTCAACTCCGCGAGGAGTACAGAGCCCCTCCACACGATTCGGATCCGCTGAAAAAGCAACGATTTCAGGAAGTCTGCGACGCGGGCCAGTACGCGCTTTTGGCAGTTCTGATGACGGTAGCGTTCCAGATAGGGCCAGCACAGCGATTTCAAGAAGTCTGTGACGCGGTTGTGTTGCAGGTGGGACAGTACGCGCTGTCGGAAGCTCTCGTGACGGTAGAATTTCTCCAGGTAGGGCTAGCACGTCCGAATCGTGGCGGGATCCCGTGTCCTCTGCAACAGATCAGAGATGCGGAATCGGATTCCAATCCGCAATAGGAGTCGTAGTATGTCCGGATCGGCGATTCGCTCAGGGTTCATAAACTTCAAGAACAAAGGCCGACCCTTCTTCCCGTAATCGAAATTAAAGAAGCGGTATAGAATACTCAGAAATTCAGGCTGACGTTTTCGGCGTTCAGTTAAGCGTTCGACCAGGTGGTCGGGGAAGGCCGCGCGCAGCACCGCGAAATCGTGCTGGTCATCAACCAGATCCCATAAAGTTAACTGCTCATGGAACTCGACATTATACAAGCCATAGAAGAATCGGAAGACGAACTCCGGAGAGAAGACCTCCTTCAGAGCGGACGAAGGGAAACTTCGGGACAGTTGGCCAACAATAAGGGTGGCGTCATCTCTGGAAATTTCCGATCGTTTCAGACGGTCCAGAAAGACGAGTAGACGATCAGGGTTGATGATACTCAGTAGTAGAGAGCGATAATCAGGTGTGGCCTCTATCTGATCACCCAATCGGCGAATCCATTCCGGATCTACCGGGTCCGGAGAATGACGAAATTGCCTGCTGATTTCTGCAGCAAAATGCCAAGTCTGTGAATGAAGCACGGCCTGACGGATCGATTTCGATACAGAGCTGAGTGATGCCAGCGACCTCCCATCGGTAACGAAATTGGCCGAATGGCCAAAGATATCGGCCGGTAGAGAACCGCACTCTTCCGTGTCGTAGAGGTCGCTCACAGCCGATGCCAGAATGGGCAGCGTCCATACTGCGACGCCGATCAGACATAGGAGCAGTTTCATTATTGGAATGAGGCCGTGGTGTTTCTCAGTCTCGGTCTTGGACGCACCAGGGGATGATAGTGGGCTGCGCAGCTTGTCCAACTCCATAAGAGAGTGGCCTGCGGTGTGTTGTCCCACATTTGGTTGTACCCAATTTTCGCAAAACATCTGCGCGCAGGAGATCAAAATTATTTTTATTTTCAATTTATGATACGTAGAGGTCGCCGAAATAAACTGCGTGAGTGCACGCACTATTTGCACGACTCTCTCCTAAAACCCCTCATATGGGAAAGGATCGCTTGGAGCGCGCTTACTTGCTTCCTTCTTCCATTTGCTGTGATTCGGTAATTGTTGAACCAATGCGAGAATCATTAAACCTGTTAATAGAGGCTCTTTAATACTTTTGGAATACCCCTAACAGTTAAAATGGGACAAGAGCAAACCTCGCTATCTAACAAATATTACGTCACAGAGGGAGTAGAAGGATAGGGTATTTTATTTCCCCCGAAACATAAGTTTCATTCGGTTCTATAGTAAACCCTTTACTATAAATTTTAAATGGTGAATCGAAGCCTACATTGAGTTCTTAATCTGTCTTCGAGACAGAGGTGTTTTTTTATCATCAGCTTATAAGACCTTCAGGCATTTGATTTATATTTCTTCGGTTTTATCCCATTTTCATTTGCTTTTCGATCTTGTTCTTATACGCTTTACTCCTGAATAAATCATTTTTACTACGATATGCTGTGAAAGTAATTATGAGAGAGTGCAACAAAGTGTTGTATTTGTGTCTGCATTTCATGTCCGATGATATACAACTTAGGACCAAAATGACTGAATCGTGGGTTGCGTCGCAGGATTTTGATTGCCTCAGAATTCCGTAATGCACCATCCTTTCACAGATCAAGACTGACACCCAGTCCTTTATAGGTATTTAATCCAATCCAATCCACGATCACGGATCAGCAAGAAATTGACGAATATCTTGCCAAATATGTCAAATTTGTTCAATTGTTGACAAAAAGATGTTCATAGAGGAAGCTGTCTTCTGTTGATCTCGTTCTGCTTATGTTTACCCGCCTCAATAGCTTACTGAAATTGGTCATCAGTTCGCCTGGTGATGGGCTCCTGTCGACATCTTCCGCGTTCAGCACCGGAAAGTGGGCAGAATCTCTCGAACTGCTCAGCTGCTGTCATCGATTAAGAGATCGTAATGTGTTCTAAAAAAACTGCAAGTTGCGAGGGTGTGGATGATTCGAATAAAGTGTACTTTTGTGATCGCCACAACCACGTGATTTATATCAGGCTCAACTGCTGCCTCAAAATCGTTTTATACCAGGAGGAAGTTCAAGCGAAGATTCTGGAATTTACCCAGCATGGAGTGCTTAGTCCCTCTCAAATCATGACTTCAATCGAAAAAGAGGAATTCCCTAAACTGAAGGTTTCTTCGACACAACGTGATGTTCAAAAAACCTAATTTAGAAACATTCCCGCCGGTGTCATGAGGCGTCTGATTTTGTCAATCTTCTGAACGAGCGTTACAGCCGGATGGCTGGGAGACGCGAATACTTTTAGACAGAGATATCTTCCGAATATAGAGAATCTTTGGGATCTTAGCGAAAGGCAAGCATCTGTATCAAGCATATAACGACGTCCTAGATGTCGATGCCCATTACAAGACTAACAGATTCGGGATGCCCCTGGTCCAGTTCACAACAATTGACAATCATAGAATCAGTCATCTCATTGTTGGCAGCCTTCTATCTAATGAGCGCAGTGAGACGTACTTCTGGTGCCTTCGAGCGTCTGCCGAATGTGATGAGTGTAGCTGTCTGCCGGCGGATTTGTTGATGGAAGATGTCCAGCGAATGACAGACTCCCGACGCTGGCAAGTTCCCTATGAGATGAAGGTCTTAAAGGACATAGGCCTCCCACTGTAGGGAGGCTGCACCCCGGTTGTGACTCTAAGACTGGAGCAACCTTATAGGGAGGTTGCGTACGCTTTATATCAGCAACTGGTTGCGTGCGTTGCAGGGTCGAAATGTGATATGAGCGGACCAAGTTTATGCAAACTGAATGTCGCAAGATTCCTCTTGGAACACTGAAGCCATAATGACGCTGTGATGAAAGTTTTGAAGCAAAGACCACAGACAATACATATAAAATCACGTTGTTGTTATTGAAAAACATTTCGGAATATTGATGCGGGTTTTGTGATACTATCCGTTGATGCTTTTGTTCATAGCGGTCGCAATCAAATCAAACGGTGTCGACGACACCTCCGCATAATCCAGCGCGATTTTGCCCTCAACATCGCGACGATACAGATTAATACCGGGAACGCCCAGCAGAAACTCGGTCATGGTACTAGCCCCGGCCTGAGGGGCGCAATGCAACAGGGTCTTATCACCGTGCTCTATGCTGTCATTGATCATGTTCGGCAGGATCGCTGTTCGCATAAAATCATGAAAAGTCTCGGAGCTGAAAAGGCTTTCGACACCGGGAGCAACACAGAGCACCTCCTTATGAATCGGATCCGCAGAGAAAAGCAGAGATTTCAGGAAGCCTGTGACACGGCCGAGTGGCAGGCGGGCCAGTACGCCCTTTTGGCAGCTCTCAGGACGGTAGGGTATTTTCTCCAAATAGGGCCAGCACAGCGATTTCAGGAAGTCTGTCACGCAGTCGAGTTGCAGGTGGGCCAGTACTGACTGTCGGCAGCTCCCGTAACGGTAGGATTTGTCCAGGTAGGGCCAGCACGTCCGAATCGTGGCGGGATCCCGTGTCCTTTGCAACAGATCAGAGATGCGGAATCGGATTTTAATCCGCAATAGGAGTCGTAGTATGTTCGGATCGGCGATTCGCTCAGGGTTCATAAACCTCAGGAACAATTGCCGATCCTGCTCCCAGTTGTCGACATTCCGGGACCAGTACGGCGTCCCTTGCATGCTGACGCGGATCGAGCCATTAAAATGGTTGAAGCGGTGTAGGATACGTTGATGTTCAGGCTGTCGTTTCCGGAGTTTAGTTAAGTGTTCGACCAGGTGGTCGGGGAAGGCCGCGCGCAGCACCTCGATATCGTGCTGGTCATCAACCAGATCCCATAAAGTTACCTGATTATTGAACTTGACATTATGCAAGCCATAGAAGAATCGGCTGACGAAGTCCGGAGAGAAGACCTCCTTCAGAGCGGACACAGGAAACACTGGGACATTTGGCCAACAATAAAGGTGGCGTCATCTTTGGAAATTTCCGATCGTTTCAGACGGTCCATAAAGGCGAGTAGACGATCAGGGTTGATGATACTCAGTAGTAGAGAGCGATAATGAGGTGTGGCCTCTATCTGATCACCCAATCGGCGAATCCATTCCGGATCTACCGGGTCCGGAGAGTGACGAAACAAGCTGATTTCTTCAAAAAAATGCCAAGAATCCGATAGAAGCACGACCTCACGGATCGATTTCGATACAACGCTGAGTGATGCCAGCGATCTCCCATCGGTAATGAAATCGGTGGAATGGCCAAAGATATCGGCCGGAAGCGAACGAACCCCCTCTACCGTGTCGTTCAGGTCGCTCACAGCCGATGCCAGAATGGGCAGCGTCCATAGAGCGAAGGCGATCAGACATTGGAGCGGTTTCACTATTGGAATGGACCCGTGGTGGCGCTCAGTCTCGGAGTCACCAGTGTCTGGGAGTGGGCTGCTCACGCTGTTTGTTCAACCCATCAGAGGCACCGAGTGTATCATGGTGGGCTGCGCAGTTTGTCCAACCCCATCTGGGTAGGGTGGGTTGCGCAGTTGCCCCACTGTGTAGTTTCTCACCCAATGGATAGATAAAATTCTTTCTGATCGTTTATTATCATATTCTTTTACGTTCCACCCAGGTTGAGGAAAGCGTCGTTGCCAGGACGTTCTCCACCAATCGTTCAGATCACGTTCTCCACCAGTCATTGATAACACATCCCCTACACTACATCCCCCAAAACGAATTTAGAATGAGAAAAAGTGAGAAATTTGTGTCAGCACGTGATAGAAGCAGCTGTAAAACCGCCCCTTGTAAAACCCTTTGGGATGAAATCAAGGTTTGGAAAAAAGGTCTGCTTACTAAGCAGTGCGTACAGCTGATTTTGGCAATAATGCAAACGTAATGGGCATAAATGGATGGTTTGGAGAATTGGATACCGTATGCTCCCTTATAATTAATTCTCTTATAATTAATTCTCTCTTATAACTGAAAGAGATCCGGTCCACCGACATCGGTAGTACGACTTATAATTAATACTCTCTAATATTTCATAATTAATACCCGAAATGGCTGTATTAATTATAAGAGAGTTACATAAAAATCATTAAATTTTCATTTCCATTCTAACGCTCCT
>RBZT01000692.1:0-19676 GCA_003693705.1 Polymyxa betae
GAAGTGAATAAAGCATATCGGACAATAGATTCGAAACAACAAATTCGTCGGTTCCGCTCAAACCTCTTTATTGCAGTCCACCCCAGTATGATGAGCTCCAATTAAGCCTCGTAATTTTAAAAAACAATATTTGTTGAGATAAAAAGATAAAATGATTGAAGTTTTCAAAAAGAAATTGAAAAATTGTGAAACGATGCGAAAAAATTGTCGCAGTCTGATGGCAATCTTAGATCACTTACTGACGCCATCCGCTTTGAACCCTGCTATTGGTTTTTTGCGGAACCTGTATGTGCGGGCTGCAATCTGATTGGTCAGATTCTGGGCTCTGCAATCCAGAAAATGACTGGCGTTAGTGCTGCTGTGTTCGACGATGCTGACCAATTGCTCAGCCAATATATTCATGAGGCCAATCTGATGAAGGTTGAACGTCTGTATTGAAGGCACGCTCGACGTAGAACTCCGTCATTGCGGTGATCCATTTCCTTAATACACTTACTGTAGCTACATTCTTCGACCACGGACATCCCTACAGCCTTCGTTCCACACTCCAGCCTCAGTCTCCGACTCTTTGTTCAAACCCTAAACCCTAGCCTAACCCGTCCCTTGACACCCGGGTTTGGAACAGGAAGCGTATAGTTTGTTAGAGTCGATGCTAGCAGAGATTTTGTGCAGGATTCCTCTCTCTGGGGAGTCTCCGATCGCCGATCATAAATATTTGACTCTCAGAATCTCTGAACCCGCTCAAGTGTTTTAATAGAGCAGAACGTTAAGCGAAATGAATACATGACCTACAGCTCAGCCGAGTTCTGAACGTGAAGCCAGAAAATCACATCGATATTGTGAATTGAGAAACCGGACTCGCATTAGTGTCGTACATGCTCATACAACATTTTCTGACTCGGCTTCTGTTAGTCAGAGCGGACTTCCTGGTCACGTTCCTGCGCCAATGGGTGGTAGTTAGCCATATCAAAGTCCGTGGCCATAGCGCCGCTGTCTCTAGCAAAATTTCGCCCTTCAATAAGCGATATCGACCAACGGCCTTCACACCATTGAATGGATTCGTTGATCGAGTCGTTGTGCATCGAGCAGCCCTTCAAAATCAGCCAAAGTTTGACATTGTTGAGATTTACTATACCGCCCTGATACCCATTTGAAGCCTTGTGATGATCATCTTATGGAAGTCGGCAGACTGTGGTCTGAGAATTGGATTCCGTGGAGCCAGCGTTTCGGCGCGGATCTGTCGCGTTGCGGTCGATTTGGGGTGGATCGGTGGCGGCTGTCATAACGAGATCTATGTGGATTAGGACACAAGAACCAAGTGAGGTTTTATATATATTCAGGACGCAGGACAGGTTGGGCTGCCAGCCCCACAGTACGATGAAGGGTCACTGGGACCCCCGGCGCAGCCCGCTGCAGTTCCCAGGGTCAGCACCACTCTAACATGGTCAAGCGGAATCGAACCACAATTTTATTTCCAAAAGATTAATAATAAAAAGGACACAGAAACAGGACAGGGGCTGCGCAAACGTCGCTTAATCGAAGCGGGACTTGCGTATAGGACGTACTGGACCGCGGCTGGTTAATGCAGCTGTCTTGGCGGGAGCGGCCTTCGGAGCTGGTTGCGCCGCAGTAGCTTGTTCATCGGTTTTGAGAGGCTGCACCTCTGCAACTTCGTCAACTAGGGTTTTAGGGTTTAGGGTTTGGGTAGGACCAGCCCTCGTGCATGAATGTCTTCTGTCATTGTCGGTCATAGAGTTCACATCCCATACAGGGTATGGTCCTGATCTGAAATATATTGCTGCTGCTTACGCATTGTATGAATCGATAGAGCAGGATGTGATCCATGATGATCAAGATTGTCGACCCCGATGACGCATGGTTCGCGTGAGGGAAGTGAAGCAGATGACCCCCAAATACGTGGCTTGGGGGGCTGGGGTGGAAGACACGCCTTTGGTCAAATTGCGACGATGATAGAGAGGGAACGCACGGAGTTGTATCACACGGAGTTGTATCACACGGAATCTGAGTTGGGAAGAACCGGAGCTGGAAGCTTCCAGAAGCTGTTCCAGACAGACTTATGCAGCATCCCAGTCAGGGATGGACGCCTCAGTCGCGCAGATTCGCAACGGCACTGTAACGTAAACAAAAAAATCGTCCGTCAACGTTGCTGGTTTCAGAGGCTTAATTTGTGGCGCTGTCAAGCGGATAGATGGTGTATTGTTTCTGCAGGTTGCCATCGCATGAAGCTGTCCTTAAACTGAGCGTTATAATATCGATAAGAAAAGCTTCTTCTTCAGTCCGCAGTTCCAGTGGAATACAGACATCGATCCAGTGACCAACAATGCTGTTCTGCGATTTGTAGTGGTTAGAGTGTGTTTATTGCAGGTTAACAAAGCCCTATTGAAACACTGATCTGGAGCGATATCTTACACCGGACTAGTCATGGTTAAGATCGGTGTCCAAATACATTCGTGAATAGGTCGACATAATGCTGATCCGGGCAATACATCATAGAATGTTCAATATCATTATGATACGAACCTCAAATCTGGAGATAAATCTCCCTCACCTTCTGCATCTTACAGACTGCATCTAAACCCAAAACCTATCATATAGACTGTAGCTAACGAATCACGAGAACAAATCATAGCGTTCTTTATAGCAATTCCGACGCGATAAGATAGAGCCGCAGTACCTTCAGACGGCGTAACATGAACTGGTAACGTTGAACTTGGAACTCCGGCATGCTTAGCAATGGAGGAAATGACATGGCTTCCCTGAGGCAATGATACGAGAACGAGACGGGAAATGTTCACAGGGCAAAGCGTCGTCTTTTGCAAAGATCTCTGAAAAAGTTTAATAAAATCCGATCGAATACAATGCTGATAAATGGATAGCTTATCTAAAAGGGAGAAGATGATAGAGGCGAATGCAAATCGCTGGCAGAGCAATGACCGTCATATATGTCAGGAGGCCGTCGATGGCTCGGCTCCGCAAAAACATTCTTTAAGACATCCGAGCCACCACAAAGCGACGATAACAGCAGCAAAACAGCCAAATCCGAGTCCGACGACAACACCAGTGCCAGATCCGCCTAAGACGACCATGGGACCAGCAGGGATGAGAAGCGAGATCGTGGGCGACGAGGCCGGACTCACGTCGTGTAACATTCCGGCTCTGGAAGGGGTCAGATGTGTAACGTGGCAGTAACGTGGTGTGGTTACCTGGTCGATAGGAAGTTGGGCTGCATGGCGATGAAGACGCCCAGCAGAGCGGAGAGAAGGAAGAGCTTGTTCATGAGGGCGTTTGTCAATGACAATGGAGAGAGATGAGATGGTAAAATCCGATGGAGCCTCGGCCGTGCCGTACGGAGTCCCACACGGTCCGAGAGGCCGAGCGGTCTATGGCGTCACCTTTACGCGGTGATGTTGGAAACAACGCGCGGGTTCAAATCCCGTCGAGTGCATTTTTAGCAACTTTGAGAGAGCCGTGTTCGCCAGGCATCCTTTCAGATTGATTTTTTATAGATCGAGATTAGCTTCTTGAAGCAGCGTGCCCTCTTCGTCGTCAGAAGAAGTCTCTTTCTCATGAGGAGACCTTCCGAACCATTTCGTTTGAGGCTCCAATTCAATGTCGTTGCTGTTCGCTTTAGGAGACTCGACAGCCCGAACCTGGCTCAGTATAATCTGGCCATGGAGTGTAACAGCTACACCGATACTGAACAAAGCGAGCTGAATAGGGCTCATGGAGGGTTCTCTATGTGGAAATAGATTCAGAAACTTCAGAAACAAGTCTCCGATCCACTGACATTCCAAGACTCAAGCTCGAAAAGTAACAAAAACCCAGTGAATGATTTTTGTGCGTAATATGATACTCATCGTCTCATCTCATCCAGAGGATTCCAAAACGATACAGAGTTGATCTATATTTAGCATACCAGAGGCTGCGCTAGACGCCGTGAAAAAATTTCGCCTACAAAACTTACCCGGAAAATCACCCTCTGTGTACATCGAGGAATGGCAACTGGGCCAGCACGACTGTTACGAAACGGCCACGGACTTGATTTCAAGCTCGAAAGACGTCGTTCGCGCACAGAATGACCGTTCAGATCAAGCAGTGGCAGAACAACCCTAAACCCTAACCGTGATGAATCAACTAGAAGTAAGTTAAGTGTTCGTTGTATAAAGTTCAGAATTGCCCAACACGGGCAACGGACGGCTTTTCGGACTTCGATGGGTACCCTAAGCGCTCCACAGTCACGGTAATGGACTTGGTGGAGGAATGTCCGGAGCGCAAAGACATCGGCAAAGATTGCGGCATGTAATGGCGACGAGGGAGTCGCAACTGGAACGGCCCTTCGACAGCGTCGCGGATCCATCGTTGTCGTAACGTATCAACGGCCGAGTAACGTTTCGACGGGGTCCGGTTCAGCAAACGTTTCACGGTCTTGATAACCTCAGCCGGGGCTTTGGTACGAGATACATCCAGATGGATTTCTTTCGCCTACAATGAGGACGTCAGTGACGGCGTTACAAAACGAAGGCGCGGGGCGTACCGTCTCAATATCTTTGCGTGTAGAGCCCGGTGTCAGGAGGCGGTACATGATCGTACCGACACTCCACATATCGGCTTTCGGGCCGGGCCGCGTTCCATTGACAACCTCCGGAGCGACATACGAACGGGACTCGTCGTCCAGTTCTTGAACGAAAAATTTGCGTAATCCGATATCCACGATCTGCGACAATTTGGTCAGAAATCGTTTTGAGAACATACAAGGATTTACAATGTGGAATCAAAATTTTGCAAAAACAATTCCAAAAATTGAGAGTGAGACCTGTGAAATCGAGAAAGAACAAAAACCTGCAAAAACGACGCAATAATTTGGCATGCGATAAACAAAGTTGGTGTTGAAAAATGCAAACGCTGGAACCGAAAGTAAGCTGTGAAATCGAGAAAGAAACAAAAACTGCAAAAATAGATAGGCTCAAGGTAAAAAAGTGCGCAGTGCAAAAACGCAAAACGGGAATTGAAAAACAGCGTAGAGAACGACTGACATGAACGCGATGCTGTCGTAGCGAGTCCAAACGCATGAGAATATTGGTGGGTCCGAACGCCCTACAAACACTAATTCGGCACAGGCGTCGTGTATGGCGCAGCTAATACGTACCCGAGTGTAAGTCCGACTCGATGCAGATAGGTGAGACCGGAGATCACCTGACGCATGATCAAGGCGACGCTGTTGACGGACAGGATGCCGCGCGCGCCGAGGATTTCATCGATACGAACCCAACCCACTGTACATTTTCCGTCATGAAATTTTCTCCAGAAAAAAACACCTTAATGTTACATGGAATGTAATGACGGATGAGGTAGATCTTAGTGGGATCTTCGTATATGGCGACAGACGAAGCGATATCCGGATGGTCGAGGAAACGCAGAACTCCGGACTCGATTCGCATCAATTGCAAGTCCGCTTCGTTCACGTCTATGAAACACAGTATGAAAACCGTGAAGCCTGTCAGGCGAATCGGGACCGACGTTTCTTCTCGATGTATTTCAGCATGTAGTGTTGGCCCGAATGCGCACCTTTACATTCGAACACGTTCGGAAGGGACGGATGGATCACACTGAACATTTGATAGTGATCCTACAAACATTTAATGACAAAAAAATAAAAAAAACTTTTTTACGAAATTTATGGAAAATCCGTTTACAAAAGTGTATTAAAATTTTCCAAAAATGTAAAAAGTTCGGAAAAAAGTTATACACCGACAGCTGAAAAAAGCACAAACTAAGAGAGGTACCGAGCTGTCGGATTCTTACCGCTAGATTAAAGTCCATTGATGCGATATTGATAGCCTGAACCCATCGATCACGCTGCGCAGCGGTCGGCAGAGAGATGATGCGAGTCAGGTGGCTTAAAGGCGATACGAGCTGCAATGCAAATCGCGGCATATCGTTCGACAGCATCTCGGAATCCTCTTCAACGGCATCGTCGGCGATAGCGTTGCAGATGGCTCCGGCGAGCGGGATCACGATATTCGGCATCAATGATGAATGATTATGAAACGAGTAGAGAATGTTGTTCTTCAGCACAATCCAACGACGTTTGAGACGCTAAGAGATTCCATCAGCATATGTTACACAAATAAAAAAATGTGGAAACAAAAACCTTTTTAAAAAACATTCGAAACTTGCTATTGTCGACGTCATCTTGAAAAAAAGAACATTTTCTCAACACTCAAAAAAATGAAATGAAATGTTTATAAAAAGTTCAGCGAAACATTTTGGAAAACAAATGATGAGCTGTTTGTACGAACGAATGATAAGCTGTATACTCGAAAGAACCAGGAACGCTTATAGACGTATCCTTGTAACGCAAGCGGGCCTAAAGTCGAAGCCCAACTGGGCGATTCGTGACGTGAGAAGTCGCATTCGGCATGCGGGGCCCGGTGCCAGAGCTCCGGAATCGACGACCCCTTCCCGCGTACACTGCCACAAATACACATTCAGTAACATAACAGCAACTTAAAACAACGTTACGCTTGACGAATCTCATCGCAGGGAAACGCGGCGGCATTAAAGCCCTTGACACTAAACCCGAACGTTAGACACGTTACGATGTGGTAACATAAACAACGTTACCAGTATTCAGGAAAGATGAAACGATGCAGACTGAAGTCATCGCTGGACACAGGGTGAGGGATCAACTCCGTGGGAATACAGATGGGTCCGAGCGAGTTCAGCTCGAACCGTTCGTTCGGCATGTGCTGTAACGGAAACCGATCCGTCCCGCATCCGAACAGCTCGTTGGCACGGAGTCCGGCCTCCAAGATGAACGTGCGTAGCTCGCTGAAGGTATTATGCGCTTCCACCTCGATGGACGTTACTGTGTCGTAATAACCAGTCGCGATAACGTTACCAAATAGTAGAGATCGTTAAATGAGATGGAAGGCCGCGTTTGCTGCTGCTGAGTCAGGAACCCTTCGGCGACCGACTTCGCCTACAGAATCAGCTCAATGACCAGACCCGAAACCCTAATCGAGGGTCATGTTTAACGTTACCTTTCTGTCGGCGAGGATAACGTACATCGGGTCGTGAACGTTAACGCCCATCATGTTGCAGGCACTGTCTAAGATCAGGTCCACGATCTGGATCAATTCCGGGCGTCGAATCTCCCGGTCGCCACCCGCACAGAATATATCGCGAATCCTTTCAGAGCTCTGACTGTGGTAACGAGTGTAACGACATCATCACTTACAAATTGACCTGACAGCAAATCAGATTAGATATCTCAAAAATGAACAGAGATCGGTAATGTAAAAATCGATAACGATGAACTTAATACGGTTACAAACCCCATCATAAAGCAAGAAGCCAAATAGTTCCAATAATCATATCAGCAATACTGGTGATGAAATCGAAAAAACGAAAATAAGTAAAAATTTCAAGCGTTCATTCTCCATTCAAAAGATTGTGAGTGAACATGTTGTTGAGAATTGGAGCATAGTGAAAGCAGCACGAAATGGAACGAATTAATTCTTGAAATTTGAAGACAAGGAAATTTGAGCATAATGAAAGCCACTTCGAAAGACCACGTGAAGAAAAATCCAGAAATAGAAAATTGAGACCTTTTCAGCATTGGTCGCATTGGAAAAGATGCTGAATGCGAGCAGGAAGTTATTGTAATGGATGGCATTCCTATGATAGTAATCGAACAGATCGAAGACATGGCTGGCATGATCGGGGGCGATCGCGAACAGCTTCAGGAAGTCCTCCTTGGCGATGCTGTGATCCTGGCAATGCGCCGCCTGGTCATGAAACCGGCGCCGAACAGTGACCAGGTTGTCGACGGCGCAAACTGCGAGCGAAAAATGGTTACTAATGAGGGCGATGAGGGCGGCGAGGTCGTGCTGGGCCCCGCCTCGCGATGAAACCGACAGAGTTTACAGAACTCGATCGACTTGACCATGGTGGACGTCGTCATTGTAGATTAGATCGACGCCGATCAGCAACGACATTGCAGAACGGGGCGGCCAGAGGGCGGGTACAGAGCTTGACCCCCGACAAGTTCATGGATTTTGTTGCGCCTTACAAAGCCCACTGTTTGGTGCAGCGCCACTCAATGTTCGTGACGGGCGCAAACATTTTCTCTGCCACACAGGCAAAATTTTCGTTGCTGTCCAGACATCAATGGGCTACTGACGCAGAAATTTGTTGCGCAACTTACGCAGAAAGGTGTGCGCAACTGACGCTGAAAGCTGTGCGCAACTGAAGCAGAACGTTTTTGCGCAATGACGCAGAATGCTGTGCGTACAACGCTGAAAGTTGTTGCGTAACTACGCAGAAAGTTGTTGCGCAACTGATGCTGAGAGTTGTGCCCTCAAAGCAGTCAGAATCTTCACTAGCAAGAGGACTTGAAGAGCAGAGTGGTGAAGATGAGGGAGATTGAATGGACGTAAGAGAGGCGGCGGAGCTAACATGAGATAGATGAAGTAAGGGCAGATCACAGTCGATATTAGAAGGAAGACGAAGATTGGGCAAGAGCGCGAAGATATGATTCTGCTATGTCGACGATACCACCAGCAACGACGATTACAACGAGCATGTTCAGACTGAATCCATTCATTGACATCATCCTCTCCGTCCTTTTATCTTGGCTCTAGATGCTTCCAAAACACTTTTTGCAAAAATTCAAGATCTTGGTCAGCCATATAAGGCAGTTAGTTATCGATATTCAAGACTGCAAGGAGTCGCCCTCTGCAACGCCGATTTTGGCTTCGAGGCCAAGCTCTATCGTAGACTGACGCTTCATCAGGTTGATGGTTTCTACGGATATCAATACAATCGCTTGAAATTGCTTTAGAAGCTGGCGAACTTGGAGAACCAACAATTGACCTCTACCGGTTTAATAGGCAAGAATTAGTTTGTTGAAAAAAAACATAGTTCGAGTTTTTTTTCACAATACAGTGTAAGTTCGCTCGTCGTAACTCGTTAACATTGTTCATTTCTTCAATCGTTTTGCTCATTTCGATTTTGTCAATTGCGTGATCTTTGCCAGTTCCTAACAGCAGAATTCCATCTGTCCGCTAACAGATTCGCCGTCCTCGGAAACTTTCCAATATGGATATTGGGATCAAACTCTGAATAGCGGCAGAGAGAGCCTGCTGTATATCGGCAGATGTGATTGGTGAATGTATACGTGGAACAATCTCGTCTGGGCGGTCAAATTCGCCCATTAATATAGCGACTACCCCGAACCAAATTAAGAATCTTCACGAGATCATTGGTCGTTTGCATCGCTCGTGAAGATCGTGGAGGATTCGACGATGTGAATAGCAATGTTTCTACAGCCATGGAAATTATCTCAAAAAAATCGCACCATATAGTTTGGTATTTTTGATACCCCCAAGTTTAGAGGCACGGAGAAAACCGCGTCTACCGGGATCTCCTACAAAAGCGAAGGAGAAAATCACCGACCCACTGTGGTGCTTCAAAGAGACAAAGACACAGAAAGGTGAGCGGAATGAGACCTTCCGTGTGTATTCGAAAATAAGAATGAATCAAAAAGGGAGAGAGAGAATCACGGGAGCAACAGCAAACTAGTAGAAGCTACAGACTTCAGAGTCTTGTCTGCGGACAAGACTGGTCGCAAACCACCGAGACCGTTACTTCGGGAGGCCGCGCCATTCTGTCGGGGCACGACACCCACGCAACTTTGATTCCCGCAAATTGTCGTTGAGCTGTCTGGAGTTGTTGTTGTTGTTGGCCCATCATCGGTCGTGGCCGTTGAACAATGCTCTTCCTCATGATCGCTGCTCTATCTCTGACACTGGCGCAACCTGCCACCCATGTAACGTTACATGTCCTGTCTTTGGTTGTCGTACCGACCCCGTACGTACTAGGACCGTTGTGATACCGGCAACTTGCCGTGGCATTCCGGTGGGCGTGTACGACGACATCAGGAATAATGTTACTGATTACGTGACTCGTAGGGCTGCAGTCCAATGTAGCTGTGCGGATTGCTGACTGTCTTCGGACTGATTCTCACCAAAAATGTATATCTGACTATGTATGGGATTATATGGTCATACAATTATCTGCACATGTTCAATATGACGATCTCGTACAAGATTACCAACAATACTGCCGCAGAGCAATAAACGTTATGCAGCCAAGTAATCATCTGACGAAAACTCTGCTCAATATCTGCTGTGACATTCAGGATTTTTGGGCCATTTTGAATAACGTTCTTCATGATCGATGTTCCGATACCGCGTCCATATTACTGAACGATGCCAACAATACGCTGTTCGATCTCGCATCAAATGTGTCGAAATTCAGCGTATGGAATGCTTGGCAGGTCTCGGAGCTGTTAAATCAGCGACTCGATGCAGCCTTGGCTGATATTCGAGTGAAATTTTCCGATCAGACTCGACAGATTCGTGATATCGAATTCCGCAGAATGTTTAAAGAACTCGGTTGGGATATCCGCTTGATTCCTTCGCATTCTTATTACTATTGTCTCTACAGATCATTCTAATAACTCGCATCCGTCCAACAATTTGCAGGTTTGTTGAATTATCTTCAATTTTGTTAAGTATTTTTTAAAGATTTTCAGGGAAAGATTTTAAATGAAGATTTCGCTGGAAAATCCAACCTGTCTACTATCTTAGATGGATCTGCTCTGACTGGATCCAATCCCTTCAGTTTTTCCAGCCTAGACCTTTCATTGACAAATTTGATGGAGAGCATCGTCATATCACCTGATTTAAACAATCCTTCGGAATTGTCAACGGGCTCTGCACAGCTGTTCAACGACGTTGAAGATTACACACGTTCTGATTCTTGGAATTCATTCCAAGACCCAGAAACCCTAATCTCTGAACCTTCAGTATCCGCCGAGACCTCTCATCGCACAGATTCTACTACGTCTGACAAATTTACGATTCATGAATGTGATATCTTAAATCCAGCTGAAACTACGCCGGACAGCTCACATCGTGATAAGGTCGAGATTGGCGTCGAATTGTGTTTCGACCCTCCCGATGGCGTCAACACGGATGTTGCTGAATCTGTTCCCTACAAAGTTCATCTCAACTCTGTCCCAGAATCGAATCATGTTGACAATCTCGATTCTGTGTCTCCAGTCTCCAGCGTATCTTTAAAACCTGTTCATAACGCTGAACGTCTCTCTAAGAATCAGATCAAGAAAATGCAGTCAGGTTGGTGATACACTTTATCGTTCACTGCCGTTCATTGAACATCATTTAGAGGCCCGAAAACCGAAACGCCGCATCAGTCGGGCTCAGGGTCAGTATTCCCGTACAATTTTCGACACCATTTAATGGACTGATATTATAGGGCGATCCCCTATATCAAAACCTCAGAAACAGAGCTCTGCTTCAGGTACAGAAAGAGATTTCTCACATTTCTCGTTTTATTAGTCGGTTCCAAATTTCGCCATTTTTTTTTGCGATTTCTCGATTGCTTTGTTACCTATTTTATAACCGGGCCTGTGGGACCCACTTTCACCACTTTTGTTCGATTTCTCGATTGTTTTGTTACCTATTTTATAACCGGGCCTGCGGGACCTACTTTTCACCACTGTTTTCTCGATTTTGCAATTGTTTTGTTACCTGTTTTGTATAAGGGCCTGCGGGACCCACTTTCACCATTTTTTCTCGGTCTCTCGATTGCTTTGTTACCTATAATGTTCTTCAGTAGAAGCGGGACCTTCATTTCCAGTCACGGAGATCGCAGAAGTTGATCACGAACCTGAATCGGAATCTTCGCCCTCGGACCCGATCTACGAACCCGGCAGCAGTACGGTCGCGACCCCCGAAGATGATAACGAGATCCAGAACGATGAAGATTCTTTGGTGGCGGGGTCCGCCTCGGAGTCCGCCAGTTTACAACCCTCCTGCTCCAAGAAGCAATTTAAAAAGAAGTGCAAAGGTACGTCCCCGGTCTTCGTGTCTCTATGTTACTCATTTTCATGCGTAGATCGAACTGCAGGGAAGGATTCTCTCCGAGTAACGTTAACTCCAGGTCGGTTTGGCCCATTTTTACCTCATCTGATAATAAGATTCGGACAGAACCTTCAGATGCGTCATCAACAAAAATGAAACCGGCAGGTTGGTGGAGGGGCGATGGTTTTATGTTACCTTGATGTGTTGGGGTCGGATTATGTTACATGGAGGCCATTCCCGATTCGGTTTGATGTTTCAGCCCCAGTCAGGTTCTTGTTAATCTTATGTTACATGGAGGCCATCCCCATTCCGGTTTGATGTTTCAGCCCCAGTCAGGTTCATGTTAATCTTATGTTACATGGAGGCCATCCCCATTTCGCTTTTATGTTTCAGCCCCAGTCAGGTTCTTGTTAATCGAATAGTTCGATCAGATCCTATTGTTGAGGAGATCCCGAACCCGAAGATTCTGGGGAAGGTCACGTGTCACGTCCAGTTCACGTTACCGGATCTGGTACCCGATGACGCCGCGTCCTTGACCGTCTTCGAGGATCGCATCGTCGAGCTGAGCAACCCGCTCGTCACGCATCTGCTTCTGTCGAAACTACTGCTGGCTTTATGTTACTACGAGGTGAAACATAACGCCGACAGTACGGCACTGGCGCACGCCTTATCGGCGCTGGACTTCACGCCCAGCAATTTCACCCCGCTCATCACGGATTTCTTCAAACTCGCGCTCGACTCCATTCTCCATGATCTTCGGCAGGACGCCGCGGGCCAGTACGCCCTCGACCAGGTCACCGAGGTCATGGCCGCATTGCGGGCTGCGCATCGCGAGCGCTGCCAATCCATCCAGCAGATGCTCCAGGACAATTTCCTGATCGCGTTCTATCGGGACCTGCCGCAGGCCGTGGACCAGTACAACGCCATGTTTCGGCACGGGGACGACGACGGCCTCTCCGTGGTGTCCGTGGCCGCGACCCTCCAGCAGAAATGGTCCCAGGAGGACCTGCTGGGTCCGCTGACGGAGATGAACTCGAAGCTGGATGCGGATTTCAACGAGGCGATCGCTGAGGCTGAGCGCATTTTGTCCTTGGAAAATCGCCCCGATCGGATCGGGAAATCGATCTCCATCTACGACTATTCGATACGATTCGATCAGAACACGATCGACCGCATTCAGGAATTCATCGATGTCTATAATAAGCTGTCTGGTGCGGAAATGCGATATCGTTTTTGTCTTTGGTGATTAATCGAAGTTG
The DNA here is from genome assembly GCA_003693705.1 of Polymyxa betae. NCBI lineage: Eukaryota > Endomyxa > Phytomyxea > Plasmodiophorida > Plasmodiophoridae > Polymyxa > Polymyxa betae. The sequence goes on from RBZT01000692.1 coordinate 13,232, forward strand.
TATCAGATTCGATCCAAAGCGATCTGCAAGAGATTCTGCGACCATTCAAGAACATTCAATCGAAGAAGTATCGGAAAGACAAAAGAGGCGCCCTGTCTCGTTGCGAAGACGCCTTTGAAAGTGCGGCAACGGGCGCTCGTATCAAGATCCGAGCCCTAACTCAACAGTGGCTGAAACAGATCTTTATGGATTCTTCAAAGCTGATCATGGCCACATTGCCATCGTTCTCGTTGAATCCGGCGCTAATCGCATCACATCGGTACCATCTTTCGGAGATTCTGTTCAACGTGGGTTTACCGGCTGCAATCAACGCCATCAATTCCATTCAGTACGAGATGGAGAAGGTTTTGGAATTTAAGCGCCAAGAATGTGGTCTGATCGTTGGTGCATCAACTTATGGCACTCTGGCAGCCGAGTTTGTGAAAATCAAAATCGGATTTGTCAAAGATCTCACCAAGCTCTTCGACCATCAAAAACAGATTCCTTCGACCACCCAATAAACTTCATATCCGTCCGTTACAAATCTGTATATTAATACAGAAGCATCAAAGAGGTCACATTCAGCTCATGGATTTCGTCATGCTCGTCGTCAATCCAGGAGGCTGCTATGCTCATTGCCATCGCTGGGAGCAGGTTAGGGTTTAGGGTTTGCATTCTGCTGGAAGCTGTACCGTTGCTTCATCCCAGCCTATCAATTGTAAAAATATGGATCGTCTCTGTCTTGATAGCCACCTAATATTCAACATACCCGTTATTGAGCCCGACCTTTGAGCTGCCAAACACGCCTCTTTCACAAGATCACGTTACAAATGTTTCGTTACAGTCCGCAGACACTTGGGCTCGCGACGGCTTTATAAAAAAAGGCTCGCATAAAATCTGATATCTACTTTTTAGTGATCGGCTGATCGCTTTCCTCCAAAAACGATGTTGTGAGAAGCTCCACCTGCCTTATTCAATTACAAACTCTTTCCCGTTTGGTGTGATCACCTTCCACTAGTAGCTGACAATACTTGATTACGGTCGAACGTTTTGTCGCCTAGTGGAAAGAGGCCGCGCTGTCCCCTACTGGACACCATCGTTACAGCTATCCCCTGATGGACAGCGCGCCCCTCTCAATCATTTGTTGTATGGAATCTTCTCGGTTGTCTATAATCTGTGAAAAGCGAAGTAAATTCTGCCGCCCTTTCCTAGTCCCATGGGCGGCCATCGGCCCTGTGCCTTGCAGCTTCCAACCACACCAATTGATCCAAACCTAGGTAGCCTGGTTTAATGTGATCTGGGTATTGGATCAATTTGAATACAAAAGGGCCCATTTGGACAGATTAATCTGCATACAAATGTGTCCTTTTACAGATTAATCTTTATCAGATGAGTCCATTTGGACAGATTAATCAGTTATTCCGATCATTTGTTGATTGATACCAAAGAGCTGTCCCGTTCATTTTCCATCCGTCATCGTATATTAATCATGTCGGCATTTTCGCTCATCCTGGCCGTTCTGCTGGCTACAGCGTCATTGACATCGGCTCTTACAGAAGAGACTGTAGTTGCTAAGATCGCCTCTCTTCATCAGAGCCTGTCCGATGCTGTTAGTCTTGATCAGGTGTCTCTGGGTGATCTTCGCGAACTCATTAAATATTACTCTCCAACATCATCATTCTTATCATACTATTCATTATTGTGGTTTAAACGTCAATATGACAATCACCTGATCCAATCTCTTCTCGATTCCGAAAACATTCACGAAACTCAATTCGGCGCCATTCTACTATCAGTTTATCCTACAACATCATCCAATCTTGTTATAAATCTATTGGAGGCTGCTAAACAATTCAATAATTTCACTCCGAACTATCACCTAATTCTATCCCGCATGAAATCTTCCCACCAAGAACAACTCGCTATCGAGGTCTGCGACCGTTTTCTCTCCAATGACGACTCCATCATGGAATCGAACTTCATCAGAGGAAGTTGCATTCGGACTTTCTGGGACCTTTTAATTGAAAATCTGTCTGCATCATCAATTCGAACAGCCTCTATCTGCCTTTCTCTGAAACTCACTCCCTTCTGGTGGACCTCACTATTCGAATCTCTCATTCGTGATCTAATGCCTAGCTATGAAGGGCAGATTGGTTGGGATAATGAGGCCTGGGAATCTACCGCTTCTCGTCAGTTTTTCGAGGAGATTGATGGCGCTTTGAATCCCGCTTGCGATAAGCAGGAGTATTTTCACGAAGTCGTGATTCGATGCTGGACGATGAACATGGAAAAGTCCCATGAAATCGTGTTTCAAAGTTTGATGGGATCGCACTTCGTCTATTCTTACTTCGAGTAATGTTTCCGCCTGTCAAATCGTTGTATGGTGAAATCTGGTCTATAGCTACTCAGGGTCGCGATTCCTTGGAAAGAAGATCCAAACTTTATTAACTGACCACAAGCTGACGGACTGCGAGGGTCGGATAATCGCCAAGAATCTGCGGAAGTCTTTTCGCAGGTTTTTCCGACATCTACCGAATGATCTCTGGCTGCTCAAAAGATTAGCGCCTCATTCATTGTAAGTTGCGACGATGTAGTCCTGATAGGGTTTCTAAGATCGCTGGCAGGGCTGCGCAGGATCCCGAACTGTTTAGCGATTGCTGGTCGATATGGGACGAAAACTTCCTTAAATCAAGGTCGCAATGTTTTCTTTTGCAAAATGATATTTTTATCGACATTTCCAACTTTTTCCCACACTAATTTGTGTCCCTGAGAGCGATATCGCTATTTCCAGATTATCGCTGTAATATGAAACTGGGTTTCCCCTTGCTCTTAAGATTTCTTGTTTTGCTTGGAGTTTTTTATGTTTTTTTTTTTGACAATATGTGTCAGGTCTGATGTTGCGACAATTGCCTATAATCTCAGGGGTAGCGTGACGCGTAACATGGCCGAATCACATCAAATTCTAATGAAGAAACCTTCAATACGCTATTGTGAATTTTATTCGGCTTTCGGTTCTGCGAAGGAGGAAATCGCTGCGGACTTTGTCTGGATCGCCTGGATTATTAGCGAATTGTGAGTTTTTTATCATGAAAAGCGCCAAATCTGATACTGCTACAACATTCAGGCAGGTTTATAATCCATCAAAACCTCTTAGGAGACGTATGGAGTCTGCAAGAGCGGCTTTAAATCTGTTAAACCTCTCTCTCGGCCCTCACGAACATTTCAATCGTAATCTACTGGATGTAGTTCTGGGCGCCCTTCCTGCCATTAGCGAGCAGCAACTTACAGAAGTCTGTTTTGGTGTCCTCAATCATCCGCTATTCGAGAATTCGCAGTTTACAATGGACCAGCTGTCGGAAGCCGCCGCCAGAATCCATAACATTGACGACCAGGTCAAAATTTTCTCTGCAGCCTCAAATCTTCCAGAGTTCGCCGAGCTGTTGAATCGGCGCTGTTTCTCAGGACAGTTCAGCTGGGGCTTTTGTAAACGGATGTCGCATAGCTCTCGGCAATCACTTCTTCCACTATTCCCGCAATATTCCATCTGTCAGTTATGTTACCCTCACTCTGATTTTGTTACACTGACCGCGAGTTAGTCCTAGATCCCGTTCGTCATTTTCGGCATCCCGAACAAGATCCCTCCATTCCTGAGCCCATCTTCAATAACAGAGACTTTTTCGAATTGTTACTCTCATATCGGAAAATTGAACAAGATCTCATACTACCATGGATGACCTGTCTCATGACAAGTCCGTTCTGGGCCAGCACGGCCGATAATTGCGTGATTTTACTCGAAGTGATTGGTTCGTCGCGAATCAATTCCGAAACCTATCTGGAGCTGCTGTCTGTAATGTTACATTATGCGAATCTGGCTGCGGATCTGGATAGTCGTCGTGATACTTTGTGGAATCTCTGCGTTCCCTTCATACAGTCATGGTTCAGTGATCCATCTGCTGACGATCTCATGTTGATTCTTAACAAGTTCCCGGAGTACAATCTCGGTAACTTTGACACCTTGAATATGATAACTTTATTAATGATGGGATTTAGTTCTAAACCCGATGCAGATATTTCATCAGCCTGAATATGAATCATTCATTGAACAACACATTCACTATCCCCGCTTCTTCGATTTGTTAGAATCAGCGCTGCCTTCCCTTAACCCCGAGCAAATTCTTCCAACCGCTATTCTCATGATTCAATCTCCCATCTGGGATAATTCTGAGCAATTTGACGATCTATTTCGATCGATTGTCACATTGCTGGATGCCTCATCTCCCTCCTACGACCTCTCCGGTTTATTGGCAGCGATCTTACAAAACCCGAAGGCCGTTTCCAGATCCATTCGCGGGCTGATCGTGTCTCCTCTTCGACGTTTACTACTTCGTTTATTCGATCAATTATCCGGAGATCAACAGAAAGCTGTCTGTGATACCTGCCCCCGTTATACTCGCGGTATTCCCTCCATCATCACACATCAATTCTCTCTTAATATATCAGATAGATCTGCTGGCCAGAGTCCGACCCTTCAAAATCACACAAGATAATCTGGAATCTGTAACGTTATCTGCCTTTTATTTTCAAAACTCATTGAGAATTGTGCAGGTGCGGAATTTCGTTACTAACAAATGTGGAATTTGTTTGGATGGAATGCTGGATCGGAATGGCGAACCCGTTCCTGTCGAGGACCTTGATGATGTATTTTGATTTTTGAGAGAGAAAACTTCCCTGAGTATTTGTGTTTAGGTGAAACTTGAAATCTGTTCCCTGCATTTCTGTGAACATTTCCTGCATCTGGATTGTGTCAAAGGGTTCATGACGGCACGTCACGGCGCTCTCCGCTGCCCTGTTTGTAGGACAGATATCGAGAAACTTGTTCATTTTGGATAAAAATTTTCGGATCAATAAAATGAGACGCTGTTTGAGACATGAACCGGAATGTGAGTCACAGATTCTGCTCCTCCAAATCTTGGTTCCCACCTCTAATCGGCTTTCTATAAAACAAGCATTGCTCTGACAGACTATCACCTTCCGCTACTTCAATAGTCACGCTACTGTTTCCACAGGTGACGCATCCAATGCTCAATCTTCGGAGAACACGATCACCATCGCCATTGCTACCTTACCCTACCCTCCCGATGCAGGCAACCGTGCGGTTTCAAGGTGTCCTCGCAATGATGCCACTTCGACGGTAACAGTATTGTGCGAGAATATCGTTACGCAGCAGGGAGTGGGGATGGAGTTGCCTTATGGCTATCCAAGCAACAGTAAAGCAGCTATTCAGTACAGTATCAGCTACCGGGTCTCAAAAACTGTAGCAACAGGGAGACACCATAATTTTTTCTTTCCATCAAAGATAATTTTTCACACAGCTCATACTTTCACAGCAAAATCTATAGCCATGCTATCGAATATACTAACAATACAACAAGCTCGTACAGTAACCAAGTAAGAACTTATAGTATGCAGAAAACGACCACAAGTGTTGATCACATACCACACAAACAAACACCTACAGATATATACGATTCCCAGCAATACACAACGATTACTCTCAAACAAAGATGACGATCTTAAAGAAAGAAAATCGAATATGACAACATATTGTAGTAGACCGGCTCATCCCAGAAAAAAAGTAGGAACAGCCCATTGATGAAATGTCCGCGGAGAACATCAGTAGTAACAGTCAAGGAGATAACACAAAAGTAACAGCTTACATGAATTACGATACAGACAAGAGGCCGCACAAAATCAAAGCCACATAGTCATGTTTGATCCCAACTCAGAATACGCAACCCTCGCCAACTCAATATACTTGACTGCTTAACACAAGCATTCCCCACAACGCTGGCAATCCAGCTAACACACAGCCCACACTCTGGAAAAGTTACCAGATCCCAGCGCGACTTTTGGACAAAACAGCTCAACCATTAGATAAAGAGATGCCAAATCGTGGCAAATAACATAATAGTTGGACAGCACGGCCGAACGGCTGACACCATCCTGCGCCGATAAAATCAACACAAACACAAACCTCAACCTTCACTTTCGTGACAACCTATTCAAAGCCCACTTAAAAATATCCATGATTCATGAAACGTGTCTGATCAACGCGATGAAGCTGGAATCGAATATGATCTGCATGTTGAAGGATGTGTCAATATTGCAGAATAATTCAAGAAAAAGACTATTATTTTAATTACAATAAATATAATCGGCCCTATATTCAGGACGAACCCAGCCACGGACTCAAGTGGACTCCGTGACGGAATAACCGGGCTGGATCTGGGAGCTGGATACAGACTGAAGCTTGGCTCGATCATGAAGCTTGAATTCGTCGAACTGCTACAAAGACGTCTTATCTAGCACAAGATGACTGTGATTACTACTGTAAAGAGTCTCCGAATCATTCTGGCGCAATGTCAGTCGAATATGACGAGGACGACTCCAGATATGAAGCAGAAGA